>BPLR01007989.1:0-130059 GCA_021605095.1 Caerostris extrusa | reverse complement strand
TCAGTTACATGAGATTAATTACTATTAGTTATCCGTAATTTCTTTTGATTTGAAAATAAGCTAAAAATATTTCATTTAGGAATAATCAGCATAATTATTTAAAAACACATGTACTCACTATAGTTATTTTCCTATATATGTTTTAAAATGAATACAATACATTTTGCTATTAAAAACAAGTATTATGAAAAAAAAAGTCAATTTCACTATATTGCAGAAAGTCGTTAATAAATAATTTTCATTCATTTCTTTAAGTTTACCTGGCGCCATCTATTGGTAGATATATGCAACTTAAATCTAAAAAAAACTAAAATTAATTAATTAAATTTAATTACTGAATTAATATTTGAAAAACTGTATTAACATACAGTGTCATCCACTACAAGTTCAAAAAAATTTATTTGAACTTGAGTGGATGAATAAAAATATTTATGAACGATTGAAAAATTTGAACAAGATATATAGGGATAGTGTGAGCTAATAGAAGAAGAAAAATCACATTTCCTTTTGAAAACTCTATTTGCAGTTTATTGTATTGAGAACAATTATATATATACAAAACAAATGACGAAATTATATATATTTACAAAAAAAATTCAAACAAATTACAGTCGTAAGAGTTGGACATCAGTATTAAAAACTAGACGAAAACTTCAAACTACTTTTAAGAGAAGTGTCTAGAAGTCAAGGATTTGTAGTCAACAAACTGCATGTTTTCAATAAGTCATTTATGTAAATAAAATTTGTCTTCGTTATTCAAAAGCTCGTGTTATTTATTAAGGTTGTCTGTAAAAAATAGAAGATCTCGTGACATCTTTTTATCAATGGAGAGAATCAGCATATTTAATTATGTAGTAGGAAACCGAATATTCTTCAATGATGTGTTCTCAGTTAAGAAAGTGAAGAACTTCATCATGTAATTAGTATGTAAAGAAAACAAATTAAACCTGATCTTTCAGTTATTAGTCTATAAGTAAAAAGGCTCGAATTTATCCTTCAAATAGAATTTTTTGAATATTTTGATTTAATTTTAAACATTGCTGAACGTTTTATTAATTTGGATTCACTACTAATTAAAATTGTTGACTTTTTAATAAATGATTATTACAGATCGATAGGAGTTCCACATTTTTGGCAAAATATAATGATGGATTTGGTTTGGCGCTCTACGGTGATTTTGTGCACACTTTAGGTTAATTAGACCAGGACCTACAGTTTAACGTAGATCCGAACCACTAACAAACATCATACCACAGCCAGGGATTCGAACTTGAAGACTGTGGTACCACAGGCATGAGCATTAGCCAATTGATTGATTAGCCTTCCTACGATGATGGATTTGGTTTGTCATTCGACGGTTATTTCGTACACACGAGGGCTAATTAGACAGAGACCTACAGTTTAACTGGACTCGAACCACTCACATCCATGCTACCGCCACGATTCGAACCTGAAACATGTGGTACCAATGGTCAGAGCCTAGCCAATTGGTCATTAGGCCGTCCTATGATGATGTAGGAAAGATTATTGCGTCAAGATATGAATTTTACGAATGATAATCTACGTTTGAGTCTACGTATAAAGCTTGGAGCGGCCTAATGGCCAATTGGCTCACTGGCGTTTGGTGCCACAGGCTTCAGTTTCGAATTCTGGCGGTGGCATGGGTGTTTGTGAGTGGTTCGGAATCCACGTTAAACTGTAAGTGCCCGGTCTAATTAGACCTCGTGTGCACGAAATAACCTTGAAGGACAAACCAAACCAAATCAATAAAGATTGGAATACATAATCCAAATCTGACAGTCCCAATACATTTTTAGAGTATTCTATGAGAGATACTGTCATCACCACCGAATATACTCGTTTTCCAAATTAGTGACTGTTGAGTATGCTACTAGATTTAATCAAACTGTGGACCACTTGCGGCATGTTTTATCAGGGCATAATGAATTTTAAAATGTTATAAAAATAAATTAAATATACATTTGAATTTTCCTTTTATGAAAGTTTTATTAAAAGTCTATTTTCTATTTTAATTTGCTCCCGAAAATCTATTTTGAAAATTAAAAAAAAAAAATTTAACTTCATTAGTAATATATCAGTTTGTAGCAGATCCAGCGTATTTCAAGTAACTAACACGAATGTGGGTCAGTTTTTCTTTAGTGAGGTTTCTAATAGAGCAGTTACTTTTTTATGCATTATTTTTCCCCTGTTGTGCAGATGGATTTTGCTACAAATATATTATATTATAGATAAATAGTGTCAATGATCCACTATTAAGATTTGAAAATATTTTTAAAAAAAGATTTGAAAATTATTTCAATGGAAGTTTTTGTTAAAACAAAATTAAAATTATTCAAAAATTGTAATAAAAATCCAGAGTCTTTAATTCAGTGTAAAATTTAGTATTTTATGAATAATAAACGAATAAATAATTTTTTCTTCAATGTGATTAATAGGTTTCATCTGAAAAAGTACTATCACTTTGCGTAAACCAAACATTAAGTACAGTCTAAAATAATAATGATTATTTTTAAATTCAATTTATGCTGTCTAAATTATCCTTGAACTGTCAAATTATGTCTTCGCCTTTATTAAAAGCAATCAAACATCGATACATTACGAAATAAAAGAATGAAAAACAAAATATCAATTCTTTTACGTTTCTGATTAGTTGTCAGTTAAATTGAAATTGTTTTACTACAACAGCTCGTTATCATAAAAGTAATAATATTTTATTTCATGAATACAAGATAAGTATTTCAATTAAAAGAGATAAAGTGGGTCAATATCAAGCAAAAAAAAGTATAGCATCTGATTTTTTTCTTTTTTTTTTCTTTTTATTTTTATCACAGGAAGACTCAATTCGAAGATTAAGTTTATTCTTTAAACCGCAACAAGTAACACCCTGGATAACTTCCATTTGGTCGTGAATCGATTTGTTTTATAATAAGTACTTCTTGCATGAATCAATAAAAGTATCCTTAAGAAATCGTAGCTAACGCTCTGACGCTCGGTACCACATGTTTTGGGTTCGAGTCCCGGCGGGGCCATGGATGTTTGTAGTGGTTCGGAATCCGCTTTAAACCATTGGTTCCGGTCTAACATGATCGTAAAGCGCTGCGGGGTATTGCTACTCCGCGTCCGTAGCTTATCTTCAAGCTACACGCATCTCTTGGGTGCTAAGTGAGTAACGTCGGTGCAGCACTTGCCTTAAGGCATGAAAGACAACTGTCTATGTGTTTGCCAGCTGCATTAGGAAAAAAAATATTTTAGAAATTTCATATATTTGTCGTAATATACTTAACAGGAAAATATTCATTTACACTAGATGGCATATTTTTGTGTAAAATAAAAAATGGATATAGTTTTCCACTTATGTATGCCACATACAGGAGACCAAAGGATAATTAGAGGACTGGGGACTCTTTAGTGAATAGCTGCCCCGCATTTACGTGTCATATAGAAGGAAACCTGGAAAACTACCACCAAGCAGATTGATTATCGATACGAGATTATTTACACACGTTGTCGAAATCGCCATTGAGTCTCCACATTTATGAAAGCAGTGATTGCAACAGAATAAGCCAGTGATTTCAACTATTCGCCTAAATTATCGCTGAGTTACGAGTCAGAGTCAGAAATTAGAAAGTATTGCTGTGTTGTTGTTGTTGTTGTTGTGACTAATCCTCAGAGTCAGCAGTGTGGGACGGATACCTCATGTGTAGTATACTCTTTGATGGAGGGAAAGGGGCTGTCTTCTGTTGTGATGGAGCACTCTTGGGTAGAAGTCTTGCTTGGCTCCGAGTCATTGAAGAAGGAAGAAAGTGACTTTTGGGAGGAGTTTTAGGGAAACTACCCTGCATTTGCGTATCATATAGGTGAAAATCCGAAAAAAATCTTACGAGATAGTCTGACTAACGACACAAAATGGACATCACATAGAGTCTCTTCGTTTTTGAAACAGTGTCTACAACAATGCCGCCAGCGGATTGAATTTCACCGCTAATGCTCACCAGCGGCGCACGTTACTACTGAGCCGCGAGTCGGATATTAGAGATTGTATAATCGAAAATGAATATTGCTTAACAAGCTTTTAGATTCAGATTTGCTAAATTTATTTCCACACGCACACATCCAGATATAAATATATATTTTAAAGATCTTGCACTGTACATGTCGTATCAGAAGGTTCCTGGAAAACCTAAACTAGGAAAGTTAATTGCTAATGAACTTCCCAAAAACAGTCACAATTGCATCAGATCTCCTCTTTTTTTTTTTTTTTAGCGACCTGATGGCCAAATGGCCATCAGGCGCTCATGGCCATCAGGCCTCTAGCCTTTGGTACCATAGGCTTCAGGTCCAAATATTGGCTGTGGTATGGATGTTTGTGAGTGGTTCCGGAATCCACGTTAAACTGCAGGTCCCGGTCTGTTTAGCCCAAAGTATGCACAAAATGACAGTAGAGCAATAAACCAACCTCTTTTTAAAGCATGACAAATGACAGAAATTCGCCGTCTTGCACGCTAGCTCAAGTAATTGACCTTTATGATATCTAACTTTAACAGTATTTGAATAATGTCGATATTTGATTTCCATAAAAGCCCGAACTTCAGAGATTGAAGATATTATGTTGAATGGATAGAAAAATTTTGCTGAGCTGTACGATAGAAAAAGACGCTAATCGAGCGGAATGAATGATGAACGCTGAAAGTAAATTCCAAATACATTATCCACATTTTTTTACCAACTTTCTTCCACGACTGAAAACCTCTATTAGGGTCAACTGGAGCCATTAAACATGGGTAAATATCATACAGATTTAGGACGTAAGTTATTAAAAATAATTTTTAGATATTTTCTTTAAATGCAACGTATAATTAACGAGACAAAACTAAGCTTTATAATAAGACTCTTTTTTAAATGGTGCAATTTATTTCCCACAAATGCTGGAATACATGAAAAATAAATCATTCAATTTTGCTTGAAATAGCTTTTTAAATATTCTGCTGTATCGAGAAGATTTGAAATTCCTATTTAATTAAAAAAAAAAAAATCCTTCCCTAAAAGATTTTTTTTTTTTTTTTTTTTTTTTTGTTCTAATGCAGCTTGCAAACTCTTAGACACTTGTCTTTGATGCCTTAAGGCAAGCGCTGCACAGACGTTACTCACTTTGCATTACCCAGGGGGCGCGTGTAACTTGAAAATAAGCCACGGACGCGGAGTAACAATGCCCCCTTAACGCTCTACGATCATATTAGACCGGATCTACGGTTTAACGTGGATTCTGAACCTACTACAAACTTCCATGGCACCGCCGGGATTCGAACCCGAAACCTCTGGTACCGAGTGCCAGACACTCGGTCATTCAGGCCCTCTTCCCTAAAAGATTAAAATTTAAATTCAGATTTCTATTCAGTAGCAGTTGATTGAGATTTTTGAAAATAAAAAGAATATTCCAAAAGTAGTAAATTATAATATTTGAAACTTTTTTTAGACAGTGGATTTTGTTATAGTTTATATAGGATTCTCGGAAAATAATTGGCCAAAATAAACTTCTTTTGCCAGGAATAACGCAAAATAGAATATGTTCATGACATGATATGGTTATGTCCGGAAATACCACTTTTAAACACTGGGGGCAATAAAAGATTTGAAAGGTGAAATTAATTAAATACTAGACAAATGAATCTAAAATCTGTTTATACAGCATATGCTTAAAAGAATGATCCCCAAAAGTAATATAATATTCTCATTGCAGTACATTTTCCAAATTTCGATGACTTATTGCTAGGAGTCAATAGGGAGAAGATTATCCTAAGAACTCGGTGAATCATAAGAAGACCCTTTAAGATAAATCCTATTATGATAAATCTCGTAGTGAGGAGGGTGGTGTCAAGTAGTAAATCCACTTCGTCTAATTGTTTCTATAAGTAGTTTAGGAGAAACATGCATAGCGAAACATTTGCACTTATTTTTTTTTTTACATTTCATTTAATTTGTCTTTCACTGTATTAATTTGTTAGACACCAGCACTTAAACGCTGCAATTTCGTAATACGCATATTATACACTGATGACAATAGTCATGGGATAGCAATATGCAAATTTTCAGATGGCAATTAGCATCGCGTAGAACAGGTATAAATGCGCAGTGCTTTCGCAGAGCTTTCATTTCTGTTCCAACTATTTTGACGTGATGATGACCGCACGACGGGAATTAACAGACTTTGAACGCGGAATGTTAGTTGGAGCTAGACGCATGGCTCATGCCATTTC
Source organism: Caerostris extrusa (assembly GCA_021605095.1). NCBI lineage: Eukaryota > Metazoa > Arthropoda > Arachnida > Araneae > Araneidae > Caerostris > Caerostris extrusa. The sequence continues at coordinate 123,784 of BPLR01007989.1, read as the reverse complement.
GAAATCGTTAGGAATTCAACATTCCCAGATCCACTAGAGTACGAAATTTCGGGCATAACATCCCACCATGGACAGCGCAGTGGTCGACCGCCTGCACTTAACGACCGAGACCGGCGACGTCTGCAAAGAGTCGTAAATTCTAACAGACAAGCAACACTGCGTCAAATAACCGCAGAAATCAAAGTGGGACGTACAAGGGACTTGACTGTTAGAACTGTGCGGAGAAATTTGGCTTTCTTGGGCTATTCCAGCAGAAGACCGACTTGTGCCTTTACTGAAGAACGACATCGCTTGCAGCGACTTCGTGGGCACGTGAATATCGGTTGTCCCTAGATGAATGGAAAACTCCCGATGAGTCACGATTTCAGTTGGTATAACCCCACGAAGCCATGGACCCAAACTGTCAGCAAGGCACTGTTCAAGCTGGTGATGGCTCCGTAATGGTGTGGGCTGTTTTTTTCATGGCATGGACTTGGTCCTCTGGTGCGACTGGACCGAACATTGACTGGAAATGCTTATGTTCAGCTACTTGGGATCACTTGCAGCCATTCATGGACTTCATGTACCCAAACAACGATGGGATTTTTATGGATGACAATGCGCCATGTCACCGGGCCACAACTGTTCGCGATTGGTTTGAAGAACATTCACAATTCCAACGAATGATCTAGCCCGACATGAATCCCATCGAGCATTTATGGGACATCATCAAGAGGTCTGTTCGTGCCCAAAAATCCTGCACCATCAACGCTGTCACAATTATGGACGTCTATCGAGACAGCATGGCTCAATATTCTTGCAGAAGACTTCCAACGACTTGTTGAGTCCATGCCACGTCGAGTTGCTGCACTTCGCCGGGCGAAAGGAGGGCCGACACGATATTAAGAGGTATCCCATGACTTTTGTCACTTCAGTGTATGGTAAAAGAGGCTTATTTTAATTCTTTCTATCACAGTTACAATTTTGCCAACTATTATGAGCAGTTTGTATCTAGATATAACCTAACATATCTCCAGTGTGGGTCCAATCTAGAATAGCACCACTGTAGACCATGCACGTTGTAAAAGACGATTGAAATGGGTACCCAGTTCCCGGAGTATAACTGGGTGGGGTAAAATTCGACTTCCCTCTTTGGGTGCCCCATGTACTTGTACTGAAAGGTCAAAGGCAAAAAGGAGCTGCATTTTTTATCCTTTATCATGACTGGTCGGTTTACATCGTTTGAGAACACACGGGTTCATGGACTTGGTCTAAATGTTGTTGTCGGCCAAGTGGCCTAAGAAACAACAGCCAAACATAAACGTAATATCACAAGAATAATATCATCTCAAGAACTTTTGTAATACTTTATTTTGAACGAAAAATTATTTTTTATGAAATGCTGCAATATTAATTATTTGCTGCAATAAGTAAAAAGCGAGATCAAGAATAGACTAGGAACCCACAGGCTGGCATAGCATAGGATAAATAGCTAGGGGCTTCTAAACATTGATATTTATATGTAACAATAACTGTATACAGAAATATTTATTTTCTTTTGATCATGATGCGGCCTGGTGTCCAACGGACTAGCGCTGGCCATTGATGTTTCAGGTTCACATCCTAGCTGTAGCATGGATGTTAGTTAGTGGTTTGGAATCCACGTTAAACTGTAGGTCCCGGTCTAATTAGTCTACAGTGTGCATAAAATGACCGTAGAGCGACAAACCAAACCATAATTTTGATAGCATTATTGGTATTTGGTATTTTGTTTGTGGTTCGGATTCCACTTTAAACTGTAGATCACGGTCTAATGTGCACAAAATGACCGCAGATCGACAAACCAAATATTTTTATCATAATTTTCAAAATTTTGTAATTCTTCAAAACAACCAACAAATTATCAACCTTAATTTGATGTCGTTCTATATATATTAGCAGACACGTTTTGAAGAATTCCGGCAGCAAAGGCGTCGCCTCATTATAGATGTAATAAAAATTTTAATTCCTTACAGAAAAGCCGCAAGAGCGCAAGGAATGGGTGCCATCGGCCTTGGCCTAATAACAATCAGGTCTATGACGTTCGTTTCAAGTCACTATACAAGTAAAAATAAGATGGAAGAAAAAAAAATTAGTACTTTATGAGCAAAGAAAATCCAACATACAATGGCATAAATTGAAAAGTCTGGCAAAACCACATCAATGAACTCATCTTTTAAGAACGTCCGAATCACTTCTTATTCACCTTGTATTACTTTATAAGAAATGCAGTCATATAAGTATTGTAATGAAGCTACTTAGAATTTCGGCAGCATTCAATCTAGTTCAAACACGCAATATTAACAAAAAATAAAGGCACCCTTGGCATTCAAATGGTGTAAATGAGAATTAAATTGGAATTTCCATTTTCTTAGATTCTCATTTGCTTACCTATCTATGGTAATGGTACATTTTTACTTACGTCATAGATATATAGTAAAATATTTGACCTTCCCTTCACCTATGTCTGTCCGCTAAATTAATTTTAATTATAAGATAACAGTTATGGCTATGTATTTGGAAGATTATGTAATTATAATTCCTTTTTCAATTCGAATTTTTTTTTATGCTAAACGAAAGAAGAGATAAGAAGAAATAAGATTTGATAAAATTTCAACAACGTTACCATTAGTAAAATTTTGCATGTTTTTGAACGAAATATAATTAATTTCATTGAAAAAGCAATTAATTAAATGATTTGCGTAATTAATCAAATTAATTTTTTCAATCTACAACTTTTAAGTTACACAGTAGTTTACTATTTTAGGTTCGAGTCCCGGAAGTGCCATGGATATTTGTAGTGGTTCGAAATACACTTTAAACCGTAGATATCACTCAGATGATTGTTAAACGTAACTCTGACAACCTTACCCCGTAAGAGAAAACATCTCCTATCTCGAAATCTGCCAGTAGATAGATGGCCTTGTCCGGTGGTGGGCCATGGGGTTGTTGCGCCTTGTTTGTTTTGACTTTTTTTTGGTTAGCGTTTTTAATTTTAGGGGCCTGATGATTGAGTGACTAGTGCTCTGGCGCTTGGGGCCATGGATGATTGTAATGATTCGTAATTCACTTTAAACCGTGTCTCCTGGTCTAATATGACTGTTCGACGTAGGGCTGGCAGCCCCACCCGGCCTTGGCGTAACATGGGGATGTTGTGCCCCGATGATGATGACAATCAGTAATTTAATAATTTATGTTTTATATAACGTTTACATAAAATTTTTCACTTTTTTTACTAGTTAAGGTTGTCAACCCTACTATCAAACCTATAACTCTCTACAGTCGTATTAGAAAAATCTTCATAAAAATTTTCCTTTTTTTTAATTTGGAAGATTTTTATGTGCTTTTAATTAACAGACAAATAGTGTGTTTTCAGTATTATTTAATTGACATTAAAAGCTCAAAGCTTAAACATTTAATTAATTTTAATTTTACGATTGTATTAAATTTTCCAATTAAAATACTTTAAAAGTTAATCATATTTAGTGATAAATTTGTATTAAAAGAAAAAAAAAAGTTAGATAACTAAACAAAAAACCCAATAGTGCCAGTTTTAAATTAATAATATAGTTTTATTTAGCTTTTGTTCAGTGTTGATGCTATCTAAATTTAAGTCAATGCAGCATACTGTTTCTGATTTATTTAGTTTTGTTGAAGGTTTCTAAATAAATGGTGATTTCTAAAAAGTACATTGTGCAAAAATAATGCATTTTAAAAACATGACATCTAAATATCCTTAAACAATTAAAGATTAATTAGTTCATGAAAAATTTTTATGTCAGTTACAACATTATTTACATGATTCATAATCTAAACCCGCTCACAAACTGTAACAAAATTTGTTCAATGCTTAAAAATTTTTAAAAAAAAAAATTGGCATTCCAATTAAATCAGTTGAAACAGTACACAAATTAATTTCAAATGAATGTCCTTCTGCAAAATTCCAAAAATTTTAATGCAGTTTGATTTAAAAATTTCATTTCTTTTATTTTGAAAAAGTAATTTTTACTGAGCTATCCTTTTGGGTGTGAAGAAAGAAAAATGAAACCTAAAATGGCTTTTGGGGCCTGACGGCCTAGTGACTACTGCTCTGGTGCTCAGTGCCATGGATATTTGTAGTGGTTCGAATCCACTTTAAACGGTAGGTCCCGGTTTAATATGGCTTTTGAGCTCTGGGACAAGCCTATCCGTATTTAAAAAGAAAAACAGCTCTCCTCTTTTAATATGCCTGTAGGCAGACGGCCTTGGCCCACCATGGGGCTGTTGCGCTACTGATGATGATGATGAATATGCATTTTGACAAAGAAAAATGTATATTTTAAAAGGATGAATTTTGAATCGGATAAGCAATTGAAAAGGGCTTGATGGCCAAGTGACTAGGGCTCTAGAGCTCGATGCCACAGGTTTCGGGTTCGAGTTCCGGATGTGTCATGGATGTTTGTAGTGGTTCGTAATCCATTTTAAACCGTAGATCCCGGTCTAATAGGACAGTAGACCGTATGGTCTACCCCATAAAAATAAAACATCTCTTTCTCGAATCCTCTGGCCTTTGGTACCACAAGCTTCAGGTTCCGCCGGTGGTATCTATGTTTGTTAGAGATTCAGAATCCACGTTAAACTGTAGGTTCCGGTCTATTTAGCCTAAAGTGTGCACAAAATGACTGCAGAGGACAAACCAAACGAAACTTGTCTCCAAATCTACCAGTAGGCAGATGACCTTCGCTCACGATGGGGCTGTTGCGCCAATGAAGAAGAAGCAAATGAAAAATATTTTTTATCGAATTAATAGTAGCAGAGAAAGCGATTTAGAAGGCAAATTTATAGGCAAAGATAGCAGAAGATTTATATAAAGAAAAGCATATAGATTTATAGGCAAAAAAGATTATTGATTTTCAAAACTTCTAGATTTTCCATGGTAAAGCGCTTAGAAAAGTCTGTCAGTGTTTAATTTAATTGTATATTATAAGATAATGGCATGTAATTGACAAACTTTAAGAAGAAAAGTTGATAAAATAAGCCATTGAATTAATGGACAGATATCTTCATCATTCGAAATATGAAGATAGGTTAGCACAGGGAATAATGTTGTCGGAAACAAATTGCAATAATTGAGGAATTATAACGGCTTCAATATCAATAATACAGGGGCCTGAATTGCCTAGTGGCTGGAGCTCGGTACCACAAGTTTCGGGTTCGAGTCCCGGCGGTGCAATGGATGTTTCTAGTGGTTCGGAATCCACTTTAAATCGTAGGTCCTGGTCTAATATGATCGTAGAGCAGGGGGCATTGTTACTCCGCGTCCGTGGCTTATCTTCAAGTTACACGCGCCCCCTGGGTAATGCAAAGTGAGTAACGTCTGTGCAGCGCTTGCCTTAGACGTCCAAGACCAAGTGTCTAAGTGTTTGCCAGCTGCATCAGGAAAAAATACCAATAATACACGATACAGGGAGGGAAAACTCAGTTGAGTAACTAAATCTGAAACTGTGCAAAAAAAAATCTGTTAAATATCTTGTAAAACTAATCATACTTTAAAGCCTTTACTTTTATGCATTAGCAATCTGTTCAAGTAAGTTCCAATTGTTTCTTTAATACCTGAATATACATGTTTAAAAAGTAAAAATAACGTTATGAAAATTATAATTTAAAAAAAAATATGTCAAAAACTAAACATAATAAAATAGTTTTTATAAGAAATCTTTTTCATTATGTATACAAATAATCTAGTATGCGTTAAGATTTCAGCACCGTTTTACTGCTTGGCTATCCAAAACTAGATTCTTTTGGTTTTTATATAAAAAATGTTTGGGAATTCCTTCTGGTTGCAGCTCTTTTCTTGGTGTTTGCTTTGTTTTAGAATGAAATGAGTTCTCTAGATTCAACTAGCCATGAAAGGTATTTCGATTCAGTGATGGCTAAAATATTTACTGAGCAAATCATCAGCATTGACTTAAGTATTAACTATCCCAAACAACTACGAATTACGCTCAATAATATTAAATTGCTTTCAATTTCAAGTTGCAATGTAATTTTAATGCGAGAAAATAATCAATTTACTTATTCGAAATTTTTTTAAACAAAAGTTTATATCACCATGGGAAAAATCTGCCATTTAAGTAAATTACTGTAATTTTGTTTCCGGATTACAATAAACCATCAAGTTTAATATTCAATCACAATTTGCTTGAAAAAACCGGGAACATTAATTTACTAGCCAATTAAATACTTTTGCAAAAGTTTATTTCCGTTTTGGCTTGTCTTTCAAATTCGTAGCAGCCAAGATGATGGCCAATTGGCTAGCTATCTGCCTTTGGTACCACAGGCTTCCGATTCGAATCCTGGCGGTGGCATGGATGTTGGTTAAGGGTTTGGAATCCACGTTAAACTGTAGGTACCTGTCTAATTAGCCCAAAGTATGCAAAAAAATTACCGTAGAGCGACAAGCTAAACTATTCAGATCACCCTCGAATTACGTTCAATAATATTAAATTGCCTTCAATTTCAAGTTGCAATGTAGTTTTAGTATGAGAAAATACACAATTTACTTATTCGAACCTTTTAAACAAAAGTTTATATCACCATGGGAAAAATCTTCCATTTAAGTAAATTATTGTCATTTTGTTTTAGGATTATAATAATCCATCAAGTTTAGTATTCAATCCCCAATTATCGTGAAAAAAACCGGGATTATTAATTACTTTTGTAAAAGTTTTTCCGTTTTTACTCAACTTTTAAATTCTTAACTGAGGTTTTGTTTGCTGCTCTATGGACATTTTCTTGCACACTTTAAGTTAATTATACCGGGATCTAAGATTTAACATGGATTCCGAACCACTCATAAACATATATGCCATCGGCAAGATTCGAACCTGAAATCTGGGGTAACAAAGGCCAGAGTGCTAGCCAATTGCCCATCAGGCCACCAAATTCGTAGCCAAATTTCTGATGGCCAGTTGGCTAGTGTCCTGCCTTTGGTACCACAGGTTTCAGGTTCGAATTCTGGCGGTGGCATGGATATTGGTTAGTGGTTCGGAATCTACGTTAAACCTTAGAGTCTAATTAGCTTAAAGTGGGCAAAAGTGACCGTAGAGCGACAAACCAAATCAAATTCGTAATAGATAATGCTCTGATGAAAGAAAATGCAAATGAATTTCTTTATCTAAGCAGAAGATATTTTAATAAAAGAACTGTGAAATGTCACAACATTAAAAAGGATCATTTTTTATGTGATATTTTTTTTTTTTTTTTTTTTTTTTTTGCAAATTGTTTTTTTTTTTTTAATCATCTTAAAGTTTGTGGTCGAAATGGAATAATTATTCCTGTTATAAACCATAGTAAATTTATTCTGGAGGGATCAAATGATTTCTTCATTATCGAATGTTACATAAAGCGAAGAAATGGATCTGTGGTTCAATGTTCTGGGTCGATTGATTGCAACCTTCGAGGCTTTGGCAATCTTTTAAAAACATCGCGATACGTGAATGCACTGTTGCAACCTAAAGGTGTTTCACTTTCTTTCGTAATACTATTTTTAAAATGAATCATCATCCACGACAGACATTTTTACAAATTTATTACTATTACTATTTATTATTTTTACTATTTGATGCATATGCTTTTTTACTACTCATCATTGATATTCTATTTTAAATTACTTAAAGAGATTGGAAAACCATATTTATTTATATCAAAATAAAAATTATGAAATGTTTTTTTTTTTTTTAATTATTTCCAATGGCAAAAGAATGACAAACTCTTACAGGATCAAAACAGTGTAAAACACACACAAGTAAAAAGAAAACAATAAGAGGACAAAATCAATGTCTACTCAGAAAAGTTCTAGAACTCCAATATTCTTTCACCTCGAAGTCCCCAAGCAAGGCTGGCCACCCTGCTATGTAGTGTCCGTCCATGATCTTGTCTTTCCCACACAGCGAGCCATTTGGGTTGTCAAAATGCCAATGGGGTGCAGATGGCTCGCCAAACATCATGGCCCATCGCAAATCTCAACATTGTAGCTGATTTTCAACTTTCTTAGATTGGGACAGGTCGCCCGCATTCCGTTGTAAGACAAGGTAATCACTCTTGGAGCGTTGTTGCATGCCGATAGTAGTAGATCTTTTAGCCGCCTAAGACGTTACAAGGGTGCACAACGGGAGTACCACCTACTGTCGCACCCCCTGAATAGAAATTATAAAAATGGAGATATTTAATCTTAGTGTATCCCTTTAAAAATTTTTGGATGGAGGAGGGTGAGAAGGGAATTGAACATCATAATGGACCTGAATAGCCGAGTGACTAGCTCTCAGTATTACAGGTTTCGGGTTCGAGTCCCGGCTGTGCCATGATTTTTTGTAGTGGTTCCGAATTCACTTTAAAAATTTGTAAGCCGTTAAACAATAGATTCCTGTCTAATATGACTGTAGAGCATCGAGCATAGGGCTGACAACCCTACCCCGTAAAAAAAATCAGGGTCACGGAGCCAAGTGAGTCTTTTACCTACGGGGTGCTCTATCATAACAGAAGCTGCTGAGACTATACCATGATACTATACTCGTTACTCGTTCGTGGGCTTGGTCTAGATGTCTACTAAGTGGGGATAAGAAAAAAAAACATAACAACAAGCATTAAATCATTTACACCATCATATTTAATTAAATAATTTCACATTTTAATATTTAAATGAACATTGCATATTTTATCTTGGGAGATAAGTCCTGAATCTGCAATTTGTCAACAGAGAAGGCATATGATTAACTGAAAAAAGTCAAAAGGAATTATTGTTATACTCAAGCTTTATGGTGAAATATTGAAACTTGTTTATGTTTAAATAATTATTGTATATTTAATTACAAATGAAATTTAAAATATTTCGAAAAACTTTAAAAAAAAAAAAAGGAATTATTTCTGTTCATTTTAAAATTGTTGAATTATTTAAAATTAATCTGTTCATTTTAAATTGTTTTCATTTTAAAATTGTGGAAAAAATAGATTCCTGCATAAATACTACAATACATTTTAAATAATTCTGCACGACATTTTAAAAAAGAAGGAAGTCAGTCAGGTGCTTACAATTAATAAGCAGTTAATAATAGGAATGCAGAAACACGTTAGAAAGTGTGTAAACTATAAAACAAAGTTGGAAAAACGTGAAAAAGATAAAAGATTACGAATGCTGACAGCTTCATGTGTAGAATAAGAGGTTACCAGCATTCTTAATGGCTTTTACGTTTACACGTTATTTTCTATTTTACAATCTGTTCACTTTCTAACATGTTTCTTCATTCTCATTTTTAATTACTACAAAAAAGGGCATCATAATTTGGCCTATTTACTTAAAATACGCAAAAATTTTTCTTTCTCCAAAATTTTATTTATAACACTCAGTGAAATTTTCCTTCAGAATGTTTTTTAAAAAGAATTCTTCTTCTTTTGTTGCTAGTATTAATTTGATTTATTTAATGATAAGCAATATATGGCAGCAAATTCTTTTGTAATGTTAAGGTTAATTACAGTTAAGTTCCTTGTTCCTTTATATATTTAACACAAAAAGGGAAAAATGTACAGCCCCATGTTTTTTCGAGATAATTAAAGATTTAAATTGATAGTTCGTTTTAACTACTTGATGCCAATCTCCCATTCATTTTCTATAGTTTTGCAAAAGGGTTTCATATTACGGGGATAGAACTTCAAACAAATAAAATATTCTAATATTTTATAATTAACATATATTGCACTCTCTCATACGTAAAAAATTTATTAAAATAACACCTTTTTTTCAGTTAATATTATAATTTTTTTGCACTTTAAATATGGATTTGTTGATCTTTATTTATTATAAATCTGATTTTTAGAGGGGGTGGAGAGAGAGTTTCAATTTCATGGTTACAAATTTTATATATTTTTCTCTAATCAACTATTTCTTAATTTGAGCAAAAAGTTTGAAACATTGTGTCCAATAATTTTAAGGTAAACTGAAGTGAATAGAAATCATTGTAGAAATTATTTTTGATATATTTTAATTTAAAAATACATAGACATTGTTTTATAGATCGTTGTATACCAAAATTTTCCCAATGTAATTTGTAATTCCATTTTCCTATATTCTTTAATGGCGCATCAGCCTCATTAGTGGCCCAAGGCCTACTGCCAGATTTCGAAGCAGGTGCTGTTTACTTTTTACTGGGTGGGTTGTCAAACCTACTCCCAATAATCCTATTAGACCGGGACCTACAGTTTAAAGTGGATTACGAACCACTAAAAACATCCATGGCACCGACAGAACTCGAACCCGAAATTTGTGGCACCAAGCGCCAGACACTCGGCCCGTAATCCCACATCCTAAGTCTATTTGACATTTACCCATGTTTGATGGCTCCAAATAACCATAATAGAAAGGTCTTCAGTCAGCTGAACATTGGTTTACATCTGAATGCTGTATTTGGAATATACATACTTTCAGTGTGCATCATTCATTCTGCGTTGTCTTGAGGTTTAGTCACCCTTTAGCCCTCATGGTTCCTCGCTAAAGTGAAGTGTTGCATATTACCCTTAGCCATGGCCCAGTCGCCTGCGACAAGATCTACAGGGCCTGGTGTAGGTTTTCCTGCTCCAGGGGGATTAGTAATAACAACATAGATCATTGCTATGCCCTATCACAAACTATCAGTTTGGTATCACAAAGTTTACATGAAGACAGTCAGTGGTTATTATGACAGTCTCGCATTGATAATTGTACTGCCTGGTAAAAATTATCTATTTTTTATACAATAAGCAAATTCAGAATATTTACCAACTAAAAACCCTCTAGGAAAGTAATAGCTCCTTTCTTAACCCATCAAAGATTATTTGGTGCACGTGGTCCCTGATAGAGAAAACAAGTAGTATAAAAAAAAATTTAAGTCAATTCCTACTTTTTTTCACTCTATTGCAGAATGTCCCTTATAAATAATTTTCATTTATTTTTTAAGTTTATCTGGCGCCATCTATTGGTAGATATATGCAACTTAAATATAAAAAAAAAAAACTAAAATTAATTAATTTAATTTAATTACTGAATTAATATTTGAAAAAACTGTATTAACATCGAGTGTCATCCACTACAAGTTTAAAAAATGTATTTGAAGTTGAGTGAACGAATAAAAAGTATTTTATTAACGATTGAAAATTTGAACAAGATATATATAGGGAGAGTGTGAGCTAATAGAAGGAATTGAAAAATATTATCATAAATATACAGCGAATAATTTCTAATCACAAAGGGGCGCGGTCAGATTACATGGGTGGATGATTACTTGACAACGCTGTAGGTCATTGGCATCAAAATTATTCATATATGGGGATAAAAGGTTATGTAAAAAAGTTAAGTTTTTAGTTCCAAATCTGAGCCTGAACCGAAGTTGAAACATATAAATTTTTAAGCATTTAGATTTTTATCTATTACTTTCTTTACAAGCCGGTTTCAATTAATCACACCGCTGATAACGATCTAAAAAGAAATTTACATTACTTAGCAAAAGCGTTTGATTTAAGAGAAATGTTTGACAGAAATCCACCTTTCAGTGTAGTATGTAATCCTCTTATGCATCAAGAAAAATTTTCACTTCCGCCAGATTAAAGAAATGATAGCATAATTAAAAATAATTATTTATTAGAGAGACCACTTTTTTGTTTGCTCTGAATGAATAAGAAATATTTATGGTAAATTTAAAATTAAAATTGAATTTACATTAAAGATTAATGTATATTTTTTAATCCTTTGATTATACTTTTAATCTTTAATTTATAATAATAATAATTTAAATAATTCTGAAATGTAATAGCTATTGTGTTTCTTGTGATAAAAATTGCTCAGCATGTATATGTATACATTATAACTATTTTTAAATAGGACGTTGTATTATTTGTATTTATTTTATGTACTTGATATAAAAAAAATTTTTGGTCCTCTTTATTTTAAGAAACCTTAATTTTGAACATTTAATGGTAATTTATAAATGCTAGTATTTATGATGGTATAATTACGTTAAAAGATTTTTTTTTCTTTCTAATGCAACTGGCAAACACTTAGACAGCTTACGTTAAAAGATATAAATATAGAAAATTTCTAGTATAAAAAAATTTACAATCTGCCATGCTTTCTGTATCATCATCATTGGTGTAAAAGCCCCACGTCTGCTTGATGGCAGATTCCGAGGCAGGAGGTGTTTTTCTTTTTTTTACAGGAAGGGTTGTGAGCCCTACGACCAACGCTGTCCAGTCATATTAGACAGTGACGTATGGTTTTAAGTGGATTCCGGACAACTACAAGCATCTATAGCCCCACCGGCACTCGAACCCGAAACCTGTGTCATCGAGTGGCAAAACTCTAATCACTCTACCATCAGGTCCCTCTATAGCTTATACCCTCTAAATAATTTAAGATTGAAACTAGCCATCTTTTTTTCATCAAACCAAATAAAGGAAAACCCTTACGATAGGAAATGCTAGTAGAAAAATCCTGTTGAGTTTACTAACCGTCTGTTGGGCATTGGAAACGTCAAAATTGAGACACAAATATAAAATTAAAAATAAAAAACTGATCTTAATACTGCTTTAGCGCGACTTGTGACCCAGTGTTAACACGTGCAGCTAATGTGCAGATGAATTTTGATTCGAATCTGTTGGCGGCGGCCGGTACTGTCACTGATTTCTGATTAGCAATTTAAATATGAGTCAGAGTCCATTGACATTGAAGCTGATCGTTGAGACCTTTCGGGTTTTCAATAATACGCATCGACTCTATAAGTCTTTCTGGTAGGCAATGTCCTTCAGTATTTACCATTGGATTATTTATGGTATATAAATGATACAAAAAGGCTACTGATAACAAAAAAACTAAATTAATAGTTTAATTAAAAGTTGTAGTTTTTTGTGTAATTTCTTTGTGTAAAAACCATTTCTGGAATTTCTCTCATTCCCATTCCCATCGTTCGTGAAGCACTTGACTAAGTGGAATTAACAGCGGTTGGCGAGTGTAACTATCTAGAATAATAAAATAAGCAAAATAATATTCATTATCGTACCTATTAAATTAAATATTTCATATTACAATTACAGAGCAAACTATAAGTAGCGCATTGGACATAAAGAGGTAAAACTCAATGCCTGCTAAGTAAGTTGAAATTTCCTGTGCTATAAGGGTAGGTTTTCCCAGTATACTGAAATAAAACGCCAGCTAATTGTAACCTGAGTGGCCAGACCACCGACCTTTCTAATTAGCTGGAATTTTCATCATCATCATCATTAATAGTACGACAGACCAGAGTTCGCCAAGGCTTTTCTTTGAAGAGATTTCCATGCATTCTTCTGGGTGACAATAGTCCAGCAATTCCTAACCCCTAGTACAGCAAAATCCTTTTCAACTGCATCTATCCATCACAACTTGGGTCGTGCCCTTCCTTTTTTGTCGCTGTGGCTTTACGAAAACCAGCAACAGGCATTCTACAATATGAAATTTTAATATCCTGTGAAATCTGTAAACTTGAACTGTGAAGGAAGAGAAAGGTATCAAAATCCCTATGTCAGAGATTACTAAATTCCTAGAGGTATCTGTTCTGGATATATTGCCTCTTTAAGAATATCCAACTGCCTCTTATCCCATTACAGGCTTCAGGTTCGAATCCTGGTGATGGAATGGATATTTGTTAGTGGTTAGGAGTCCACTTTAAACTGTAAGTCCCGGTTTAATTGGCCTAAAGTGTGGACAAAATGACCATAGAGCGACGAACCGAACCAAATCTTATCCAATTTGAAAAAAAAAGACAATAATTACATATATAAATAAATAAATAGAAGTATATTTTTGAAGAACAAAAATGGGAAAAAAGATGAAGCAAAAGTTAAGAAAAGGGATTCGATTTAAAGGTAAAATGAAACACAATTTAAATTATTATTTGCAAGTATTATTAACTTCGATTTTTTAAAAATTGCGAATTAACTGAATGAAAGTATCTTTTATCACTTTTTCACATTTATTGTTAAAATAAATCTAAAATTCGTCAAACATACTTAAAATAAGCATCTCAAAAATGTACTGTTTTTTCAAGGACTCGACCTATTTTTAGAATGTTTCTCTTCATCAATTCATTTAAGTACTCAGCCGTAAATCGTTCCGCTCATGTGAGTTCGGAAGGGGATGGGTACTTAGGAAGATTCGGATCCGGGATGAGTTGCCGATTTTTCTTTTTTTTTACTACAGTAATAACTTTCAGAAAAGATAATATTTTTCATCGAACATTGACAATTAGGATTCGAAAATAAATTACGAATATTCTTCGCCCGAAGAAAGTAGTTTGATTTATGGGTGGGAGATCTCTTTGGTCACGTCCTAGTGCCTCTTTAGCACCTCGTTTCGTATCACGCTTCGGGAAATTTATTCCAGTTATTACTGTAAACTTCGACGTTCTTCTTTAGTGTGCCATAAAACGTACTTCGGGTTGTGAGAGTCTCAACTGGCAGTCCATCCATGAAATTGCATGGAGAAGGAGAAGATTGTGTATATAAAAAAAAATAGAAAATTGTAAGCAATGAGAAAGTAGAATATGTCACTATAAAAATAATTAAATTAGAGTTAAATCATTTTTATTATATTAAAGTAATATTAAATTATATATACTAATTAGATAATTTTTTAACAGACCTCTTGTTCTACATACTAAGTGACCGGGGCAAAATAAAAATTAAATAATGTACATATTGTTGTTGTTTTAATGCAGCTGGAAATACAGAGGCAGTTCATTTTTATGCCATAAGCAAGGGCTGTTCATTTCTACTACCCAGGGAGCACGTGTAGCTTGAAGATATGCTACGGATGCAAGTAATACTATCCTACAACGCTCTACGAGCATATTAGACCGAGACCTACGGTTTGAAGTGGATTCCGAACCATTACAAAAATCCATGGCACGCAGGGACTCAAACCTGAAACCTGTGGTTCAGACCGCCAGAGCGCTAGTCATTTGACCATCAGGCATATATATGGTATGATGCCTGATAGCTAACTGACGATAGCCAACCACCGCCTGATTCCTGCATATGGTATGGCAGATTCAGTGGCGTATCAATAGGTTGGCAAGACGTTCAAATTGCCCCGGACCCCGGCACCGAACAGAGAGGCTATGAGTACAGGAAAGGCCTGAAATTTATTAATTTAAATGACACCGAATTATTGGAAAAGATTAAAGAATTTGTTGATGTATGTAAAAAGGATATATATTGTCTCGTTTACCAAGAAAATTCTCAATTTTCGCTCCACTTTTATACATGAAATTAAAGAGTCTTCTTCCCTTATGGAAGAGTTTACTTCTAGCATTGAGCGAGTTTACTTCTAACATCTAGCATGAAATTCTAGCATTGAGTTTACTTCGTTTCGTAGATTTACATCGGTTGATTATCACAACTTGTGCAACTGTCACTTTTGCAAGAAACATTCTTTAATTTAAGGATTTAAGAGTTAACTTTTTTTTATATTGTTTACATTTAAAAAAATAGTTTTCACTAATATATATTAATATATAATTGGGATCTCTTCATAGATAGATATATAGATATAGATAGTAAATACATATAAATATAGATAGTAAATACATAGATAGAGATAGAGACAGATATAGATATAGAGACTGATATAGATATAGATAGATGTGAATTCATTTTTCTAAAAGATATTTCAGGAGAGAATTTATTCCAAAACTTTAAGTTTCACACAAAGAAATGATATTTCCTTTCAATAGCTGGCAACAAATTG
This sequence comes from Caerostris extrusa, assembly GCA_021605095.1. NCBI lineage: Eukaryota > Metazoa > Arthropoda > Arachnida > Araneae > Araneidae > Caerostris > Caerostris extrusa. The sequence goes on along the minus strand of BPLR01007989.1, from coordinate 107,982 downwards.
TAAACCATATCAATAGCTAATGATTTTAAGTCAAGTGTTCGGCATTAAAAAAGCAACATTTTATGAAATTTAGGATTACAAACAAAATACCTGTTGCAATACTAAAAAGAAACACTAAATTTATTTTAATATAAGCAAAATATTAATTTATAAATAATAGAAATTCTTCTTTTATTAAAAGGCATTAATAGTTATCAAATACTTTGAAAATTAATACGAATATTTTACATGTATTAGAAGAAATTCTATCAAATGCTATCAACATACGATATTCAAAAGTTATTTAGGAAAAAACATAAATATTATGTTGCTATAAATTCTCTAACACTATATATTGTCCAAATTCTTTCGATTCCAAAGACATAATTGACCCTTGGTTCAAAACGATGATTTATGGCAACTATTTCCTCAAATCATCTCAACTCAAAAGAATTCCATAAACGTTAACCATTTCCTTAAACTTCCCTATCACTAATAATAAGTGGAAAAACACTACTTCTGACACTAATCGTCAGGCGAGTCACCCAACAGTTATTTAAGGCATTATTTTACGACTTCGGACAAAGGCCAAAATATCGAACTCTTGTGTGGAGCAACAGGTCATACGCACTATAAATATAGTGCCTCATTGCGTGGACGGTTTCACTTTTTATCTTTCCTCGTTTTCTATCTGGAATTTATGCCTCCCGAAAGATAAAAAACAGAAACAGCAACAAAATACACAGGCTTTATTTTCTCTTTCTCTTTTCCCACAAACGTGATCTGCTTACGGTATGAGCATCAAAAGGGTCTGAAATGTGGGACGGTTGGTTTTGTTGCTGACACACTTTTACAAGCGAGCATGTGACTGGAGAACAGGATTGAAAATTCGTTTTTGTAGCTGATTTTTGCCCTAAAACAAAACCCACGAGGCACTGTTTTCTGTCTGTCTCTGTTTTTCTGGTCGTGGGAAATTATTTCTAGATGATGCCGTGTCAACGTGTCGCATCGCAATGGGGATTAAAGGTAATTTGAGGTGTGATGTCACACTATGAGGATAAGGGAACACTATCAGAAGTTGATATCGTATCCAGTGACTTTGGAATGCCTGCAGCAAATAGATACAATTTCTTCATTTTTATTGTCGTTTCAACGATTATGTCCTAAAATCAAGCATCAAATTATTGATGGGAGAAAGCTTGCTTTGTTTAAAATGATTAAGATGTCATCACTGGGTATTTTGGGATTAAAAAAAAAATTGCTTTGGGGTATTTTGTTGCATTATCTTGTATTGAGCTGTCTCCGAGAAGGATTTAATGCCTCAGAGAGTTATTTTTCTGAGTTTTAAGCAGAGATATCACTTGCATTTTAGTGAAAGCAATTTGACAAACAAAATTGAGAACAATAATAAACCTGAAATTTTTATGCACTGAAAAATAGTTGAAAAATAAAAATAAAAATATATTTTTGTTTAAAAACATACCATTATCTTACATAAAAAACCCTATCTTTTAAATTTCTTACATGCCAATTGGCTAGCGCTCTAGCATTTGGTACCACATGCCTCAGGTTCGAATCCTTTTGTTAGTAGTTCGGAATCCCCTTTAAACTGTAGGTCCGAGTCTAATTAGCCTAAAGTGTGCACAAAATAACCTAGAGCGACAAACCAAACCAAACCACATCTATTTCTTACACATATTAAATTAGCATAAATAAGGAAAAAAAAAGCATTTCAAATTTTTATGTGACATGCTTTTATTTGGATATGCTTCTTTTAATAAAATGTGATATTACAGAGAAACATCTGTAGCTGATAGAATAAAAAAATGGAATATAATCTCAAATTTTATCTTATTAAAATATAATAATTGATGATTTAAGTGGTTATTAAAATGCAATTATTTTTAATTTATACTTATTTGTAAAACAAATATGTTTTATATAATTTACTTTGATAGCAGCTTTCTGATATTTTCATTTAAAAATACAAATTTTTAAATGATTTCATATAAATATAGGTGATAATTTTGAAAATTTAATCTCTGAATTATATATTCGATTTGACGAATTAATAATATTATTAACTACCACTTGTATGAATTGATTACTTAACAAATTCTTAAAAAGGATATTTAAATATGAAATTTTCACTGCATTTTTATTAATAAAAACTCACACAAAACTTCAAAACGTTGCAATAATTTTAAATAATACACCTACAGCATTTTAAGTACGGTATTAAAGATTATTTTGAACAATTTTATATTTAAATTGCTGGAAGTGATTGATATTGATTTATAACTGATTTAAAGTTATTAAAAATTCAATTTTCAAATACCGTTTATCCTGTTTTTCAAATTGTATTGCACAAACACAACCTAAAAATCTATACGGGCTCATTAAATCTGCTAATTCTGCATGACCATCCCCAACTTCTAGGTCAAATCACGTCCCTCCTGACCCACCATCCTTCATGGACCATCCACGACAAACACAAGGGTCGCCCAAAGCCAATGCCCTCTCACTTTTTTCAGATCGCCAACGGATCACATATACAATGGATCTAATTTTTGGAACGCCATTACTTTTCTTGTGATGCAGTGTAAAAACGTAAAAACATTTGACAAGATTCCAAAGGCACTTTTTTCCTTCCGCCAAGCAGCGGGAATTTATGTTCCAAGAAAAGAAAAGATTTCGAAAAGAAAAAACTCAACGAACCAGGAACATGGTTGTCACTCCGGAAGATTTGTCTCTTGATGGGCGAGAAGAACGAAATGAGGTCAGAATTTGTAACCTTGGTGGACCTCGCCTAATGCTTCGCGATCTTATTTTTAGTCATTATATAAAAAAATCAAATAGTTCGGATGCTTTCTATACAACTTTTTTATTAGGTTTTACAAGGTGTAATAGAAAGTGATTGTATGATAATAACATTTATGGTTGAAATAAATCATTCGGGTTTCGAAATGATTCGAATGATAGATGATTCCGGTTCTTGTTTTAAATTCAATCCATTTTTTTCTGTGTCTATAAAAAGGATATTCCTCCCAAATATTCCTACAATGAACCAAAAAGTATTTAAAATATTAATGTATATATCATTAAAAATGTCTCTGGTTTTGAATACTGTACTCTCGATGCCATTAGACAGCGTCTTGATGGTTAATGGCTCAATATCAATACTAGTCTATGGTCCCTAGTGCCACAAGCTTCAGGTTCGAATCCTGGAGTGGTAACATGGATGTTTGTTAGTGGTTTCGGGATCAAGTTAAACTGTAGGTTCCGGTCAAATTAGCCCTAAAATGTAAAAATGACCGTAGAGCGACAAACAAGCCAAACCAATCCACTAGACAATTAGTTGTATTCTCATAAGCTTACTGCTGACAAATCTACAATTTAGAGTTTAGTTATTGGTGGCATGTGTCCTAAAATGCAGCATTTTTATTAATAATTATTGCATAATGAGGTTGAAATATCTGAGTTCATTGAAAATAAAATTTTTACAAGAGCAATCGGAAAGAATGCAATACAAACGTCATGAAATTGCGATGATGTCATTTATGGCGAGTAAATATTTTGAAGTGTAAATATGAATATCAATAGACTACTGCACATAAAGATAATTTTTAAATTTAGTATATCTGTATTTAGTATTTACATTTGCATCTGAGATTCTTCATTATATTCATAATATGAATAATTATTTAAAAGTATAAAAATATAACATTTTCAAATCATTGCACACTAGGAGTTTTTATAAAAAATTGACATAAAAAATGTTCTATATTATATAAATTTGAATAAAATTTGCATATTTTTTAAATAAAAGCTTACCTCATTAAAATAAACTTAATTTGTGTTCTTGAATAACTTGATAATGCAAAAAAAAAGCTCTAGGCAGTTAAAATGTCACCTCAGTATCCTAATTGTTACTCTGCGTACTTATAAAATGTTAAAGAGTTGAAATTGCATAATAATTTTTCATTTTTAGCTGTCTTGATTTCACAATTAAATCTTCTTTTGTTACATGCAAGGCGGTCATTAGATAACATTGCAACACAATTCATTTACGGTGATATATTTTTTAAAGTTTATCAACAAACCTTTTTTTTTTTTTTTTTTTTTTGTTTTTTTTTTTTTTGTGTGTGTGTAGTAATTGAAGAAATATAATTTTTTTTAGATCACGCAAAATTAACTTTCAGATCAGGTTTCTTGCTAGATGGTCCATTTTTTCTTAACTCTTCAAAAAAATGCTGTTTAATTTATTCATAAAAGCAATTATTCTGATAACACTGTTACATTTATTTCATTCATACAGCGAAATATTATAAATAGCATGAGTAACCCTTTCCATATTACAATATATTTTCACAGAAATTTTTATGTTGAAGTTTCTGATGCTAAAAAATAAATTTTTGCTCCTATTTCAACAAATATTTGCTCCTTTTTCAAAAAATTAAATGTTCATTACATTTTTAAATGCTAGAAATATTGAACCTACAAATTTAGTCAATTTGGTTATAACTTCATATAACTTTTCATGACATCATTGTCTCTTACGGAAAAGGTCTTTTAGAGTTACTGATATATGTAATTGTTGCACAAGATGAAAACCAGGAAAGAATTATGCTAGCCAGCCAAAGAAGACTATTTTTGTCGAAATTTTCGTTATTTTTTATATGATGTTCTAAAACCGATTCTAATGTAAAAGAACACTCTTTACTAAAATAAACAAATCAAACTACTCTTGTATGGCGAAACATTATAATTGTTACAACCATTATTTTCCTACGACAAGAACCTTAAATAGTCTCTGCATTTCTTAAATACACTTATTTGAAAAAAGCTTTCTTTATAACCTACCATCAGTTCGATTTACTTTACCGAAATTTCAGGACTTAGTCTGAAATCGCTTCTATTTGATTGGAGTTACAATGTAGTTAGTCCTTTCATGAGGAGTTATTCATTGTTCGAGCTCAAAAATTCCTAATGAGAGTTGTACTGCCTTTCTTAAAAACAAGCTGGTGCTCTAAATTTTCAGACGCATTAACTTTTTCAGAAAGAACTTCATCAAAGATATTGAAATCAAGACACTGCATAAGAAATGTATCGTATTCTTCATTTAAATTACTGAAAGTAGTTTCTGCGTTGTATTGTTTAATCTTTTTTTTTATTTGGGCTAAATCTATGATTAGGGCTACAATGTAGGTAGTCCTTTCATGATGAGTTATTCATTGTTCGAGCTCTGATGCGTCGAATATGTCTAATAGGACTTCCTTTCTTAAAAATAAGCCGGTGAACTAAATAATATTCAGATACATCAAATGTTTCAAGAGGAATTAATTTCATCAAAGATATTGCAATCAAGATGCTGCAAAGAAATTTATTGTATTCTTCATATCAATAATTGAAGAGAGGTTTCTGCTGTGTTTGGTTTAATATCTTCTTAGATAAAAACTATATTATCTGGGAGAGATGTACGATCAACTAACCATGTAAGTTTAATCGCGAATCTATTGTCCTTAAATGTAACAACTTTCAAAAATTATCTTCGGGAATATTTTTTTCTTTTAGTTTTGACACCTTTTCTACTGGATCTTTAATATCAATGGCATTTAGGTTCCATTTACACTGAAGTGACAAAAGTCGTTGCATACCTCTTAATATCGTGTCAGGGCCTCCTTTCGCCCGGCGAAGTGCAGCAACTCGACGTGGCATGGACTCAAACAAGTCGTTGGAAGTCTTCTGCATAATATTGAGCCATGCTGTCTCGATAGACGTCCATAATTGTGAAATTATTGATGGTGCAGGATTTTGGGACAAGAGATTACCTCTCGATGATGTCCCATAAATGCTCGATGGGATACATGTCGGGCGATCTAGGTTTTTGTAATCATTCGTTGGAATTGTCCAGAATGTTCTTCAAACCAATCGCGAACAGTTGTGGCCTTAATGAAATGGCGCATTGTCATCCATAAAATTCCATCGTTGTTTGGGTACAATATGAAGTCCATGAATGGCTGCAAGTGATCTCCAAGTAGCTGAACATAAGCATTTCCAGTCAATTGTTTTTAGTTCGGTCCAGTCGCACCAGAGGACCAAGTCCATGCCATGAAAAAACAGCCCACACCATTACCTGGAGCCACCACCAGCTTGAACAGTGCCTTGCTGACAGTTTGGGTCCATGGCTTCGTGGGGTCTGCGCCACACTCGAACCCTACCATGAGCTCTTACCAACTGAAATCGTGACTCATCGGACCAGGCCACGGTTTTTCCATTCATCTAGGGACCAACCGATATGCTCACGTGCCCACGAGAGTCGCTGCAAGCGATGTCGTTCTGTCAGTAAAGGCACTCGAGTCGATCTTCCCTGGAATCATTCAAGAAAGCCAAATAAATATTAAATTTGATAGCTATCAAATAAAACTCTAAGGAACTATGAGAAATATTCATTTTAGTTTGATAAAAAAAATGATTAATTTTAATAATTATCGGATATATACTTCAAATAATATATTGATCCTTCTTAACCTCGATTTTAAAAATTCAATCACCTTTTAGTAGTTGCCTTTAACATGAGGAAAGTCCTTAACTATTTTTGGGGCTCTCGAACTTTTCCCAATACCTTGTATTAAATACTGATGTTTATTTTCGTCTTCAATATCTATATCTTTATTATGACATCTTTTTAAGAGGTGACCCAAAATAACAGACACTTCTTAATATCGTCTGAAAATTGTTGGAATTCTAATATCGGCAATTTTAGTCCTTTTTTAATTTATTTAAAAAATAAGTACCAATGTTTCCATTTAATATTATAAGATTATTTAAAGATGACATTCCTCTTACTTGTATATTGATCCTATTTTTCAATAATTTGTAATTCCATAGCAATGTCAGTTTGATCATCATCTAATAGAATATTTATTATTTTGTCTTTAAATTCTTTGAATTGAGTGTTTTCTTTTCCAATATGAGCAATGAAACATGTTTATCAGGTTTTTCAACTTCCAGGAAAATGCTTCTTCCTGCTTCACTGATTTGACCACTGATCGGTAGCAGTAGCATTCTGTAACTTTGTTTGAAAAATAAAGTACTTAATTATCACAAAATAAAGTACCCATACCCTTGAAAATGAAATATTTAATCACCTAAAAATAAAATACCAATCTAAAAAATAAAGTACTATCCCTAATTACCTATGCTGTTCAAAAGATAAAGCATCAAAAAATGAGCAATTCACAATTCTCCTTTTTTTCTCCTCATGTTTTATAAATTTAACTGTTTCAATTTTTCTCCATTTGCTGCTGATGGCTATATTATTGTTCTCTTAAAACTTTCTTTTTTTCCGTTTTTTGGAATCCTTATTAGATTCAATGATTAATATGTAGTACTAGTTTGCTCTAAACGACTTAATGATAAGTATTTGAAGCATTTATAAACAGTAATATTTTCATTATATTGTCTGTTTTATTTTATTCGAATCTAAAAACTGTATAGCCTTGATAGAAATTGTATTCTATTAAATATAATTAGGAAAGTTTAAAGAGAATGTATATATATATATATCTGTGTAAAAAGGAATTTGTTATCAAAACATAATTAATATTTCTAAAATATCTATATTTAAATTTACTTAATTCAAGCTTTTATTTTGTGGAATTGTGCATTCTGAAATAACATATATTTTTTAAATTTTTTTCTCTACCAATACCCTATTAATATTGCTTGTAGAATATACTACACGTTATTGTTTTTCCTCAGATGTGGGAGTATACAAAGCATCTACTATGCTACTGTAATTTAGAAGAAACACCCGCATGAAGGACATGAAATTTCTTCCCTTCTCCTCAAACCCAACGAGGAAACATTTCGGCTTAAAGATTTACTTTTCTTTTCGCCAGTATAGACAGCTGCCTGATGGCCAATTGGCTAGCGCTCTGGCCTTTTGGTATCACAGGCTTAAGATTCGAATCCTGGCGGTGGCATGGGTTTTGGTTAGTGATTTGGAATCCTCTTTAAACTGTAGGTCCCAGTCTAATTAGCCCAAAGTGTGGCAAAATAACCGTACTATAGAGCGACAAACCAAACCAGCATATACATTTTCAGTTTAGCATTGAACTAAATTGAACCTCTGATTGTTGAGTTTTAAATTGAACTACTTCAATATGTAAACTTGAAACCTTATACATCATGCCATTTCAATCGCTTTTACTCAGATCGAATTAATTAAAATTTATCAAATTTTTAATGAATTAGTTTTATTGTAATCGGATATGCTTTTCAAAAAATTTTGCTGAATGAAAAATAATTTAATGTATTACAGTTTTGATATAAATTATTATACATTTTAAAAATATTTTGAATCTTATAAATTTAGTAAATTAACTAATTATTAAATTAACGAATCTATTAATAAATAATTCTTTTATTTTTTTTTTAATCTCTTATTTATTAATAGTTGTTAGATTTGAAGGCTATCATAAATTATTCGACCTCAAATTCTTTCAATTGACGCACGAGTTGATTAAATAAAAGAATACAATATCTTGTTTCACTTGAATGTCACCTTGAATACCTGAAATTCATAGTAGAAATTAAAAAAAAAACAGAAAACAGTATCCACATGTTGCTATAGGTTTACTTTTCCAGTATGGTACAATAAATCTATATAGAGTATAAACATCTGAGCGTTATTGGTGAATGACCGACTATCATGTCAGGGTGGACTCGTTTCTACTTTTAATTGGCAATGATAACGACAATCATTTCAAGTGTTCTAAAAAGGACATCAAATTTTCCAATGCTTTTATAGGTATTCGTGTCTAGAGGCAAATAAAAACTATTCTGTCCTTATTATTTGTTTTAAAAACAGAAAAAAATCGGTTTTAATTCGATTTTATTTGGTAAAATCATTAAAAATGTTTAGGAAAGGGTACATAGCAGGAAGTATGGTTTTTTTATTATAACATAATTAAAAGTATTAACATAATTTGTAGTAACATAAATAAATTTCTTCTGAAATTCTTTGAAAAAAAAAAAAAGGAGGGGGGTGATTATTTTAAAGTTAATTCTGTTATAAGTAGAATTTTTTTTTTTTTAAATAAATGTGTATTGGTTACGTGTAATCAACAGACATAGAATATGCAACGATTATTAAACATCGGGCAAGGGGCATAAAACAACAACAATAATAGAATATATTTTACTTCCGAGCATTAACAATATGGTTTTTTATAATAAGTTATTAAAAACATTTTAGTCCGACTCGTGGCTCAGAGGAAACGTGCGCTGCTGGTAAGCACTAGGGTTGTCCCATCCGCTGCCTCCTTTGTTATAGACAAAAAGAACTAGAAGATCCGATGGCGTTTGTGAAGTTCAGAAACTTGCCTCGTTAGTCGAACTATTTGGGAGTTTTCCTGGTTTTCTCCCATACGGTATGCAAATGCGAGGTAGTTCCCCTAAAAGTCCTCCCAGAAACACTGCCCTCCTTTTTCAGCTACACGGAGCCAAGTCACTTCTACCTACGGGTGCTCCATCACAATAGAAACTCCCTTCCCCTCCCTTTACCATGAGAGCACACTGGTTCATGGACTTGAACCAAATGCTGATATCGAGCAAGTGGGATAAGAAACAACAAAAACTTTTTATCCATATATTTTTTTTTTCGTTTCGTTGCAATCTTCTAGTCAAAGCCCAATGGTAATGACCCTGATTAACATATATAAAGGCCAAGATACAAATGCGTTGGTGGTGCAAGATGCAATCACTACTTTCGAATATGAGGATACTCGATAGCGATGGTGATAGCGTGTGAAAATCAAGTTTCCCTAGTGGAATTTTGTCAGTTTTCTAATCATACGATACGTAACTGTAAGGCAGTTTCGCGTGAAATCATTCAAGATTTTACTCCCAGTCCCATCTATGAACTGTTCGTGCCATGCATTGGGAGGGGAAAATAAGTTATTAAAAAATGATATATTAAAAAATTACAAAGTACTACAAAAATTATCACATGACTGTATTTTTAAAAATTGCATCTAGTATTGTCTTATGTAACATAAACAATTCACCATTGACCCTCTATCAAATATATTCCACGTTAAAAAATTTATCCTTTAAGAAGGATGCTCAAGTTGTTTATATTTCAGTAATCTAATATTTTTTTCTCAAATGAAAAATATTCCTTTATCTAAACAAAAGGTAAAAGTGTAAACAAGACGGAACATATATATATACCATATATATATTTATATATATATATATATATATATATATATATATATATATATATATATATATATATATATATATATATATATATATATATCCATCCTTCTTAAAGGATAGAAAACTTTTGACTTAGAACATATTTGATGGAAATTCAACTGGTTATGTTACATAAAACAATATTAGATGAAAATTTCAAAAATTCAACTATGTGATAATTTTTGTAATACTTTGGTAACTTCTTTAATGATATAACAATTTTATAATATATATAATGTCATTTTTTAATTGCTTTGGGATTTGTAATATTGTAGTTTATAGTTGACATCAGTGTCCCCTGCTTATTTAACTGCAACTCATTATACCGCCAAAATATTCCCCTAGGTGTAGTTGTAATGAACAAATCACTATATTTTTCCTATCTAAATTTTTTTCAGATGATAAAGTTGGACATTTTAACAAATTGTTTTAGTTTTTTTCTATTATTAATAAAAAATGGAGACAATGTCATTCATCATTTTAAATACAGCTTTTCATGAGATTATCAATAAAAAATAAAATTAAATTGAGAATCATGAATCGTTTTAAAGAATATAAAGGATTCGGATCCATTTAAAATTTTTTAAGATCAACTGGTCTACCAAGACTAACTTGTTGGCCACTATTATATTGTTGTTTGAGAGAGGTCACCAGTCTTTAATCAGCTTCCAAATAACCCAGACTTAATTCTTCACGAACCATAAAAAATTATATTGTACCATTATGAACACGGGGCAACGGCCATTGATCTGCAACGATGTAATCTAGCAGTTCCGTAATGAAAACCCGATTATCTCCGTGATTCTGGCGCCCATTCCCTCCTGTCTAAGGCTCCATCGGGAGTCACAACAAAACTTTCACGCCTAGTTTTTCGCCATTTGGCATTTCAGGCAGCAGGTCATGAGTTCCATTTAACAAAAAGTGCTTTAATTTGCTTTGTGGAAGGCGGAATTTCTTTTTTTTTATTCGAATTCTTTATATTCAGTGGAGCATAGCCAATGATTTTCAGCTTAGACATTTCGAATCAGTAAACAATCAGTTTCAAGTTATCGCATGACATTATGTTTCCCACCTTTGTCTGTTTGGTTTTTAAAAAAAAAAAAAAAAAAAAAAAAAAAAAAAAGATCAATGATCTTTTTATTTTCATTGTTTGACTCTGAAATCGCCGATAGCTGATTTAATTATTTACAAACATAAATAATTTTCTTGGGTGTTTTTGAAAAAATTAAATTAAAATATAATTGATGTGTTTTGAAATAATGTAATAAAATTTTATGAGATTGAATACTAATAAAAAAAAAATTAATTAATTATAATAGAAATGTATTTATTTTTTGTAAAAAAATATATTAAAAATGAATGAAGGAATGAATAAATGAAGTTAACGCCTGATTATGTTTCGCACCTTTGTGTATGTGGTTTTTTTTTATTAAATAAAAAAGATCAATGATCTTTTTATTTTTATTGTTTGACTCTGAAATCGCCGATAACTGATTTAATTATTTACAAATATAAATTACTTTCTTGGGTGTTTTTGAAACATTTGAATGTCAAATTAGATTATAATATTGTGAGACATATTTTATTATTTTTATTATTGTTTATTTTTATTTTTTAATATATATATATATATAAATTTTATGAGATAATATATAAATTTATGAGATTGAAAACTAATATAAAATTAGTTATTGATTGCATTAGAAATTTATTTTTGTGAAAATTATATTAAAAATGTGTAATTCGTATTTATTAAATATTTTTAATATACCGTAGCTTGTAATAAATGAAATGTTTTATTATTTTTATTTTTTTATTTACATCATTACATAAATTTTATGAGATTGAAAACTAATAAAAAAATTAATTATTGATTACATTAGAAATGTATTTTTTTCTGAAAAATTATATCAAAAATCTGTAATTCATATTTATTAAATATTTTTTTAAGATAGCCTAAATTGTAAAAAATAAATATCTATTATAAATATAAAGAAAGTATTAAAAAACAATTTAATCAAATTTTGCATCAAAAAAGCTTAGTTATCGTCACATCAAATCGTTTTATTTTTTTAAACCTTCATTTTATAAAATTTTAGTAAAATGAAATAAATAAATTCAAAAAAGCATCGCAAATTTTTGATGAAAACGCGATTCATACTTTCTTAAAAATTATTGAGTAAATCCTTCAAATCAAAAAAGAAAATTACCCTAGAAAAGTTAATTTCAATGTTTACAATACAAAATATTTCAGACACTGAATATTTAAACGAAATTAAAGTGAATTACTAGAAGAAAATTACAATTCAAAGACTTATGAAATAAATAGTAATAAAAGTAAATCCAATATAATAAAAGGAATAAAAGTAAACCCAATATAAAAACAAACAAAATTGCCGAAAACATTAAAGAATCTTTTGTATTTGAAAATATATCCACTGCATAATTTCTTTTCTCTAAGCAAAAAGATAATTAAAGTGTATTGCTTAAAATTATAAACCATTACCAAAAATAAGCACAGTCCAGATTATTTTTATCTACCTATAATTGAAGTTACTGCAAAAAATATATGCAAGATTTAAATTATAAGATTTTCCCGCCATAAGTATAAGAACATCTATGAAAGTCAAATAAAGAAATAGCAGACGCCAGCGAAGCATCTTGAAATAAATACAATCAGTGCAGTGAAGCGTTATTTTTAAGCAACTTAATTAGTGTTTACAAAAGAAAGGTAGTTTTGCGTGGGAATCGTAAACTAGTAATCATTCCATGATCGTATGTATTTTTTGTGAAAATAAGTGTTTGTTATTGCATCTATGATTTCGTATTGAAGAAATAATGATAATGATGTTACTAAGAGATTGCGGTTCTGTTGTAAAGTTATAGATTTTTTTTTTTGCATTACTAAAAACAAAACAGTAAGAAATAATAAATAATTAATAAACTAGCAATCATTCCATGGAGGTGTGGAATTTTAAAAAATAAGTATTTGCCATTGCATCTTTGATTTCGTATTGAAGAAATATTGATGTTACTTAGCAATTGTGGTCCTATTGTAAAGTTATAGATTTTTTTTTATGCATTACTAAAACAAAGCAATAAGAAATAATAAATAGCAATAATAATAGTAATAATAAATAGCAATAGTAAATAAATAATAAATAGCAATAATAAATAAATAATAAATAGAAATAATAATAGTAATAATAAATATCAATAATAGTAGTAATAAATAGCAATAATAATAGTAATAATAAATAGCAATAGTTAAATAAATAATAAATAGCAATAATAAATAAATAATAAATAGCTAATAAATAAATAATAAACTACCAATAATTCCATGGTGGTGTGTATAATTTTAGTATTGAAGAAATAATGATGTTACTTAGCGATCGCTGTTCTGTTGTAAAGTTATAGATTTTTTTCTGCAATATTAAAAAAGCAATACGAAACATTAAAAAATATTGAATTAAAAAAAAATTAAAGAATCCTACAGGAATTGTTGATTGCTGTTCTATGTCAATAACATAGAAATCTTGAAAATATAATGTATATTTCTAGTAATTTGATTTTTCATATCAATTGCTGTATGCTAATCAATAAGTTTAAAAACTCAATATGATCTTTAAATAATAAAGAGATTAAAAAAATTAATAATTCTATAATAAAATTATATGTAGACTGGTAAGTGAATTTTTAAATTTAAATAAATGGAATTCTTGTGTGCTTTTCATTTTAGTTTATTTAGTATGCGGCTTAAACAATTTTTTTTTGCATAAAAGTGCATCTTCAATTTATTTCCAATTAGATGGTAGTACACGTTGGTGCCCAGCTTTAATAAATTTATTTATTTTTACTTTAATAAATTTAATTTCAAAAATATCAGCGAAAATTATAATGAAATTCAGAGAAAATATGCATAATTAAAAAGTACTATAATTCTTTATTAACCGCATTTAGTAGACGATAGTTTAATATGATTTTAAAACGGCAAAAAAATTATTTAGATTAATTTTTAAACACAAATTTTATGTGATAGTAAAACTCTCAAAATACAATGTATAATTCTAGTGGGGCCTGATGGCCGAGTGGCTAGCGCTCTGGCTCTCGGTGCCACAGGTATCGGGTTCGAATTAGCGATGCCCATGGATGTAAAAGGTCTCTCTCCTATGAAAACAGCGTCACGGAGCCAAAGTCAGACTTCTACCTACGGGTGCTCCATAAACAGAAACTTTCCTTCCCCTTCAATCATGAGTAATGGGCTTGATTTTTCAAAATGGGATAATGTAACAACAAACAACATAATTCTAGTAATTTGATTTTTCATATCAATTGCTGTATGCTAATCGATAAGCTAAAAAAATCAATATGATCTTTAAATAATAAAGACATTAAATAAATTTAATCGAAATGCAATTCTATATAGGCTGGTGAGTAAATTTTTTTTTAAATTTAAATAAATGGAATTCTTGTATCCATTTGTAATTGAAGAAAGTTGTAAAAAAATAAGAAGAGATAATAAGCAGAAATACTTCACTTATTATTTTTCCATTACAAAATAAACGAATATATGTAAAAAAAAAAAAAAACTTAATTAAAAAATAAATTTTAAAACTACATAACAGAATATCTTTAGCAGTTGCACTTCTGTTGTAAAGTTTTAGATTTTTTTTTCTACATTATTAAAATAGAATAATATGAATTTATAACAACAAACAATTTATATAAAATACTTTTTAAACACTTGAAATTCAAAGGTAATAAATAATATAATGTATAATTCTAGTAATTTGATTTTTCATATTAATTTCTATACGTTAATCGATAAATTAATAACATCAATATGATTTTAAATAATAAAAGCATTAAGTACATTTTAATCTAAAATAAAAATTCCATGTAGACTGCTAAGTGAGATTTTTTAAATTTAAATAAATGGAATTCTTGTATCCCTTTCTAATTGAGGAAAGTTATAAAAAGTAATGAAGGAAGTAACCCGCAGAAATATTTCACTTATTATAATGCCATAGTAAAATAAATATATGTAAAAGATTTAATGAAAAAAACAAATTATAAACCTATATAATAGAACATTTTTAATGAACAAAAAAAAAGACAATAAAAAATGGGAACAATTATCAAGATTTCAAAAAACTTACCATTTTAATTTCCAGCAAATTTTTTAAACAATTCTTTATCTCGCTCACTCAAATGTTTACGAATTATTTATTAGTGAAAAATTAAAGAATAAAAAAAAATATCTTATTTACGAAAAATAAACCATAATATTGAATAAGAACATTTAAAAGTCTATGACGTCATTTCCCATTCGCAATTCTTTTTGTAAACGATTTTGAACTAAATAGTTTGAAAGCTCATTTTAATAATAAAAAATAACATTATTATTTAATTAAAAAATAATTATTCTTGAAATTTATAAAAAATTTCATAAAATTAATAAAATAAATTAAAAATAATTAAACCTAAATAATCTTTTTAAAAGTTGGCGCAGACGATTTATGCACATGTTAAATTTATTTGCTTGATAATTAATTTTTTCGTAATTAAAATATTTTTTAACACAGCTTGCCGTATCATATAAAATCGTCTGTTTAGAATATTTAACTGTTTTTTTTTATTTAACGTTTATTTATATAGTTAAAATATCTCCTTGGTTAGGACTAGATCATGCAAGTATACATTGTTCGAACTTCGTAATTTAATTATTAATTTGTATTTGAAAGGTAAATTTCTATATTAAAAATTAATTAAACAATTAGTTTAAATGATTCAAATGTTTTTTCTGTTATAAAATGATATAAAATGATTTCCAGAACTACTACAAAATCAAGAGTGATCAGTGAGTTCTACAAAGATATCTCAGAGAAGCGAGCGAATCTTCATTCAAAAATAATTGCAAATCAAAGACTATCAGCTACAAAAACACGGATTAAAATCGAAAAAGGATATGGAATATGTGTAATTTACAAACAATTAAAATGATTCGATAAACCAGATAGTATGGATACCCTAGATCATATCAGGATATCACATTCGAATGGAAATGAAGAAATTCCTCATTAATGTGAAGAAACGGAGACTTCAAATTTTATTTGCCAATAACATTTTTTTTTTTTTTATAATGTCATGTTTCGTTATGAAAGTAAATTTAATTGGGGTTGAATGTTGCATAATTGTTTGAAGAAAATCGGAAAAAAAATTTTAAAAAAAAAAAAGAACTTTTTATTCAAAGCTATACTATAGCATGCCATGGTGCAAGCCAACCTCTAGAGTAGGTAGGTTTCTAATTTATTGATGATAATATAGATTAATAAATGTATATTAAACAAACTAAATTTTCAAATAATTTGAAATTCTCAAATTACATAATGACTTCAATAAAGCATAAGGCAAGGAATTAACTTAAGAAAGCTTCAAAATTCTATTTAATAACTTTTTTTATTTAATATTTTAAGTACATAGCACGTCTATGAAAAACTTTTTGTAAGACACTGTATATAAAAATTGCAGTATCTGTTTACATCCACATTTAAACAAACAATTTCTGTCCATTTAAATTTAATTTGACAATAATAAATATTTAAAGGAGAAATTAAAAAAATATATATATATATTTTGTAAATAAGACTTTGCCACTTTTTTTCCAAATTAAATGGAACAAATTTTTTTTAAGTATAAATATAACAGTTTTATATAATAAAAAGCATCTTACTCTAGAATATTATTATTATAAGTGTATAGAAAATTTATATTAATAATAAATAAATATTGTAATTTTTTTATTATATTTTTACTTTATTTTTATTTATATGCTATGTATTTATCATATAATTTTTATTATATTAATTTTATATTTAATGAAATTTAATTTAATTTTTATTTAATATTTTATAATTATTTAATTTAAATAGATACATTATTGACCATATTAAAAAAATCACCAATGATATAGATGATATTATTGCGCTTTATATATAGAAATTCATCAAAGATTAATTATCTAAAATTAATCTTTGATGAATTAATTAATCAAAGTGTCATGAATCTAATTATTATTAAAGTCTAAGAATTATCTGTGCTATCTATTTACAACTGTAAGATACATTTCTAAACATAATTTATTTCTCATAATTTTGTGATAGATTTTGTATCATCATTACGATAAAAATGCTAGTTTACATATTTCATGATTTTTTATTATGTCTATGCATGTTTATTATTATTATTATTATTATTCAGGTTTATAATTTTTAGTTTTTATACATGTTTTCATAATTTCACTATTAAATTTTTTCATGTTTTTAAAATATTAATTTTTTTTTTTGTCAGACAAATCTAAAAACTATTTATAGAAAAATATTCTAAATTGAGTAACAAAAAATAGAATTTATGTTTCAGCATTTTGATGTCAAAGTTCATACTAAACGTAGTTCTTTTTGTTATAATATTTTTATTTATATATTAAATACAGTAAAAAATTAAGTTTTTCCTAAAGCTCTATGCCAAAAATGTATTCAGCCTTAACATTTCCTTCATATCCAGTCAAAAAGTATTTTAAATTATCTTAGCATGACAAGTTGTAGTGATAGAATTGTTTGAATATACATTTTCTTGAATTGATTCTTGTTTCTGTAGAAAAATGTAATAATAATAATTTCCGCTGTTCTATTAGTAACGACTGACCTACTCGTCTGATCGTTGAACTGCAGTTCAAGCAAAAATTAGCAATGTTGCCTGTCCAAAGTTTCACTTGACTACTTCAAAACAAAAGAATTTTTTATATTTCACTCAGAATTTCGAATACGTGATGATTAATTTTCGTGAGAATTTTCTGAATGACGGACATTTGAAAAATAAGAAATCAAAATTTCGAAAAGTGAAAGTTCAAAGTTTGTTGTCATTTATGATTATGGATATGCATAGAAAAGTTTCACCTTTTGACAGTGAGAGAACTCATTACTTTAAAGATTTACAGGAATAAATAAGATTTATTTCAGTTACTCATAAGCTAATTTCTTACATCATGAATATTTAACATTTATTGTGATTAGCTGTATATGTTATGCATTGTAGAAAAATATGCAAATATTTATCCTAATTGTTTTTAAATGTAATAATATTGTACTTGTTTTAATGTAATTAATGAGTAAAACTATATCGTATTAATTAAACCCTTCTCATTTTATGCTCTTAGAAATGCTTTTTTAAAATTTGTTCTTAAAAAGTTTCTTAAATTTTATTTTTAATTTCTTTTCTTTTCAAATGTTACCCTTACTTCTCTTACAGATATCTTTTTTTGTAATTTTAAAGAATTAGAAATATTATTTTTTTACCATGTACATTTTAATGTTTATTTACGTAGAATGATATTAAATTGAGGAAAATAAATAAATTTGAGTTTTTTTATAAAATTTACTAAATTTTAGTTTTTTTAAAAATAAAATATAAACTTTTACAAGCGTACTAAAATCCAAATGAATTCAGACGGAAACAACAAAATATAGAAATGAAAATCAATACCTTATAGATAAAAATAAATGTATATTGATATTACATTCATGATATTTGCTGATAATGCTATTGTAAATTATTATTATTATTATTACTATTTAAGTCTGTATACGTTTATAACTTTTAGTTTCTATACATATTTTCCTAATTTTTATTGTTAAATTTTTTGTTTTTAATGTATTATTTTTTTTTTCTCTCAGACAAATCTAAAAACTATTTATAGAAAAATATTCTAAATTGAATAACATAAATAGAGTTTGTGCTTGATCATTTTGATGCTAAATTTCATAATAACCGTAATTATTTTTGTTATAATATTTTTATTTATATATTAAATGCCGTAAAGAAAATATTTTTTTTCCCAAAGCGCTGTGCCAAAAATGTATTCAGCGTTAAAAATTCCCTCATATTTAATCCAACAAAATATTTTAAATTATCTTAGCATGAAAAAGTTGTAATGACAGAATTAGTTGAATATACATTTTCTTGGATTGATTCTTGCTTCTGTAGAAAAATGTAATAATAATAATTTCCGCTGTTCTATTAGTAGCAACTGACCTACTCGTCTTATCGTAGAACTGCAGTTCAAGCAAAAATTAGCATTGTTGCCTGTCCAAAGTTTCACTTGACTACTTCAAAACAAAAGACTTTTATTATTCATTATTTTTAAAGATTATTTTTTTTTTATATTTCATTCAGAATTTCGAATACGTGATGATTAATTTTCGTGAGAATCTTTCTGAATGGCGGACATTTGAACCAAGTATAAAAATAAGAATGTAAAATTTCAAAAAGTGAAAGCTCAAAATTTGTTGTCTTTTATGATTATGGATATACAGAGAAAAGTTTGACCTTTATGGCATTTTTGACAGTAAAAGATCTCATTACTTTAAGGATTTTACAGTAATAAATAAGATTTATATCAGTTACTCATAAGCTAATTTCATACATCATGAATATTTAACTTTTATTCTAATGAGCAGTGTATGCTATGCATTGCATAAAATATGCAAAAAGAAAGATGCAAATATTTATCCTGATTGGTTTTTAAAGTGTATTAAATATAGTATTTGTTTTAATTTAATAATATTTTGAGTAAATATTCTCGCATTAAATAATATAAAATCTTCCTCATTTTATGCTCTAAAAAATGTTTTTTTTTAAATTCGTCCTTAAATTTTATTTTTAATTGCTTTTCGTTTGAAATTATCCTCTTAATTTCCTTACAAATATCTTTTTCTTTGTAATTTTGAAGAATTAGAAATATTAATATTTTTATCAAGTACATTTTAAAGTTTATTCACTTATAAATATATTCAAATTGAGGAAAATAAATAAATTTGAGTTTTCTATAAAACTTTACTAAACTTTAGTTATTTAAAGAATAAAAAATGAACTTTATAAGAGAACTGAAATCCAAATGAATTCAGATGGAAACAAAAAAATATAGAATTGAAAATAAATAACTTAATTTAATATAGATAAATAAATAATTATTGTTATTACATTCAAAATATTTGCTGATAATGTCATTGTAAAAATTGTTTTATCCTTTGATACATGTTGTATCTATTAATTTATCCTTTTTATCTTCAGTTGTTATTGTTTTATGGAAGTAACATAATCAGTAAGCCCATTTCTTTGAGGTAGTTGTTTTAATTCCATATATACCCATTTTTATGGATAGGAAATAGGTTAAAAATATAAATTCATTCTATGTAATACTTTTAATAGCTGTAAATACTAGACCCTAATTTTCTTATTCAACTTAAGACGGAGACTTTAAATAAATTATTTATATAGAATTCTAATTCAGTTGGCATGTATTTTTAAGTATGCTAATCTGCTATTGGTGGGTTAAATGCCATCCTCCTTTGATTTGCTGGAGATTCGCTTAAACTTTGTTAATTTTAACAAAAATTACTCCCATTTTCCTAATTTTGCTGGGAAATTTCTGATAAATTCAAAGTTAATTTCGAGACTATTTTAGTTAAAAATTATTATAAAACTTGAAAGTTTTTACGATTTAAAAAAAGTAAGACAGCTTCAATTGCATCATTACAAGCATTGTTATTTAACAACTCTGTTGACATCTGTCCCAAAATATATCCGCATCAGTACATACTGAACTCATCGATGTAAAAAAGGCAGAATCTGTGAAATAACTTTAATGGGGAGTTTATTCAACTTTTTTCCTTAATAACTCGATTATAGATAATGAAGTAAAACATGCAATCCTCTTTGTGCCAACATATACAGAGTGAGAATAAATTATTTTTGTAAAAAAATGGGATTATGAAATAGTAAAAAAAAAAATATATTTTCCTTAAATGTTTGATGTGGCTACTCTAAGCTGTTTTAGAAATGTCCTATTGATAATAAATTCTTACAATATGCTTGTGAGCATGTTCATGTCTATCAGTTGCAACGCTGATTTTATGATTTCAATTCAAGATATGCATGATTTAATTGCACTTGATTAGTAGAATGAGTTTCATGAAACCAGTGAGACTTATTTTTTTTTTAGCACCGTTATATATCTTCAGCATTACAAGAACACAGAAAGAATAATGAACAACTACGAAATACATATCACTTAGAAGCAGGCTTGAAACACCCAACATTCTATAGCATTGCTATACATTCTCTAACTTAAGGGCACAATATACTTTACACTTGATAAATCACAAATTATTCAGTTGCGAAATTGCTCAACTAATTTGTGTTTAACTCCGTGTTTGTTGAAAAACATTTAAACTATAAATTATAACAAATTTTTAAAAAAATAGTCAATTAATGAAAATTTAGAATTAGTTTCATATTTTGTTGCTACAAAATGATCTACTGTAATATTAAATAAAGCGCCGAATTAAAATATTTTTATCTTATTTTATTGCATTTTTTTTTACTATCTATATAAATAAATGATAGTGTTTGTATGTGTGTGACCTATAGACTCAAAATTACTCAACCGATTTTGTTGAAAATGTCACAGCTTATTCTCGTTAGTGTCAGGAGTGTTTAGATAGTGGTTTGAACAAATTCGTTTGACAGAGCTGTTGCTTTTTACAATTTTAATTGAAGATTGGATTTTTTCATATATCTACTGTTGTTTAAAAAAAGAATTTGTTCCGAGACATTGAATACAAAAGTTAATGAACGAAATCCTACAAAATTGGATTCCCATGTGTAATCTAATTATTTAACAAGCTGAAGAATAAGTGGGAAAAAATGAAAGACAAAACAGCAATGAAAAAGAAAAAATAAATTTTCACACACATTTTAATTCATGTCATTTTAATTGAATAAATGAAATGATAGAGAATTTCAATTATATTTATGTGTCAGATTTAGCAATAGTGAAGCATTGTGGGATTCGTTAGCATAAAAAAAATGTAAAAAATACATGAAAAAAAAAAGCTTCCATGTTTTTGTCATCTCGCCTTTACATCCCAAATTTATGTTCTCGTTTTATATACCCTCCCTTAAGAATACAACGTTTCCACTAATTCTGTAATCATAATTGTCCATTCTAATTTCATTCTAATAGGAAGCATTTTCGAATTGTTTTTTGTAAATCTTGTTACTCACAAGGAAAGGTCTGCTTATTCTGTACTGTTAAATTGATTAAAAGATAATCAAAATGTTCAAAGAATTTAAAGCTTCTAATTAATCAAAATTAAAAAAAAATAAATTGTAATCCCCAGGAATTAATGAATCGGTGCGATTTGGTTAGCAATAATTAATACTTTACTTCCGCGTGTAAATTCTAAACCTTTTTCGAAAACATCTCGTTTAACATAAATTTAAATTTTTAGATCTGATTAGCATGCTAGTTTTCTAAACTGAGAGAATTCAGTTGGAAAGCAAACCAGAAAAGGGGAATCACAAGTTCACTTATTTATGCCGGAAATAGGCACCATAAATCTTGGAAAGAAATTATGTCAGGTATTTGGAAGAAAATATGCACATATGATTCTTGTGAGTGTTCGTTCCAAATTTTTGGGGTAAAATGTGAGTGCAATGTTGTAAGTTCTTTGGGGCCACTCTGAGTAAAGTTGTTATTGCTGTTCCAATAAACAAATGACTTCGGGTCAACCCGTCTAACGTTTTAGAAGAAAGAGAAATTCTGAATTAATTCATTCATTAGTTTAATGTTTTTCTACTAGTTAATATACATTTCATTGACGAACATTTTTGTTTTAATATCATTAACTGATTAAGCATTGAAATAAAGCCCTTATTTCCTTATCCCTTGCATACCTAAATGAAAATTATATGTATTTTTCAATTCGATTCAAGAGTTCACACGGAAAGAATTTTAATTTCAAGTTAATTAGGACATTTTCCCACAAAACAAATAGCTTTGTTGTAGTAGTTGCAATCAAGTTTTAAATCATCAGCCGGAGCATTTACACAGCTTAAACGCATAAAAATTCCATTGAAAAAAGAATCAGGACGAGAAAATTGTTTTCATAAAATGGATTAACAGTGGGAAAATTGCAATACTTATAATTCTTAAAAATTCGAAGAAAAGAAATTCAGTAATTTTTAATTACATATTGTCATCGTCATCATCATCATTGAGCAACAGCCCCATGGTGGGCCAAGGTCGTCTGTCTACTGGCAGATTCCTGAACAGGAGATATTTTCTTTTTATGGGGTCAGATTGTCAGCCCTACGCCCAACACTCTAAAGCCATATTAGACAGGGATATATGGTTTAAAGTGGATTTTGAACCACTACAAACATCCATGGCGCCGCCGGGACTCGAACCCGAAGCCTGTTGCATCGAACGCCAGAAAATATTATGCTGCATAAAAATCTAAAACAATGTATAAATTAAATTTTTTTTTTTTCGACTTTTGCACATATCTTTGAAATGCAAGGCTTTTATTTATCCTTCTAAATTATACGAAATTTGTTTCCTTTATTTTTGATATTTGCTGGTTTTATATTATTTATCTTTTATCAACATTATAGAAACAAAAATACTGCACAATATTTTTACTTATTTGTCACTCAATATACTGATTTTTCGGTATTTTTTTTATTCTACTTCATTTAGGAGTTCCCTCCTTTTGCTTTCACAAACCGTTGTGCAAGTCACTCACAAGTGGGTATTTCCGTTCTTTTCTCGTTCGCGCCCTGTGGTTTGAGACATACTGATATGAAACCGACTGCAATATTTCAATTAAAAAAAAAAAATTGCCGTAACTAGCTTATGATTCAAACGATTAAGAAATAGTAATTATATCAAATGAAATAGAGCAGCTTCGACTGTTAGAGCTATTTTTGAATAAATTACTCTATTGTAATTTGCATGTTGATTTTTATTGTTCCTTTATTGTGTGGGTGAATCGATTCAACCGAAAATAGATGCAATAATGAAATGCATCAACTATTATAACAACCTAACTTTAATGAATCATAACAGTCTTACTAAAAAAAGATTGCTAAATAAAGAAATTGGTTTTTGAAAAATAAATTTGTAAATTTAATCTGTTTTCAAAGTTGAGAAATTTAAAAGTCTTTAATATTTTTTGCATAATAAACTTCATTCTCTCGTTTTAGATAACTATAATTTTATTAAAAAATTATGAAAAAGCCATTAAAAGTTTTTAAATAAATATTATTTGTAATGCTGGGTTTATATATAAATTTCTCCTTTTTTTAAGTTTCAGAAAGCATATAATAGGAAATGCAAGTCCTTTATTTAATTTTCTGTTAAACTGACCGTTAAAAATGCAAGATACGTTTTCGACATAACTTCCTTTTATCCATAAAAAGGTATTGCAAGGAAGTTTTGAAAAAGCTTTCAATGATAAACAATTTTTTTAATCCCCAGTTCAAATGCGGAAACTTCATACGAAAAATGTTAGTTAAATAATAGAAGAATAACTGTAACAAGAAATGGTACAGAGTCAATCCTGTGCAGCAAGCTCGTTGAATGTAAGATCTTCTGCAGCTCATTTATTATTCAGTACCTTTATCAAAAATATTTAGTTACACACATTACTTTATAAATCTCCTCTTTTGACAACTGAACATAAAAATTACTTATAATTATGAACTTATACGAATTTAAAAATTATAACATAAATTCTCTGTGCTTTGTTTAAATAAATATCTTCAAAAATACGGCTGATTTTTCATTCGATGTGATTTTCGTGTTCTTAAAATGTGATTTGAATTGTGATATGATAATTTTAATTTCGAACAAAGAAAATAATTCATCGGCAATATTGAAAGAATAGCACAAAAGTTAAATTATATTTTCATTAAAAAATCGGGTATAAAAAATTAGATTTACTATTAGAAAAATAGATATAATCCAGCCATCGATTACGGAAAGGTAAACATCCGGTTTAAAAGAGGAAACGGATGAATCGAATACTTGTTAAGGATGCTAGTCAGATATGCGCGGCGAAAAGCAGCTTTTATAGAAAAAAATTTTAATAATTATTGTACAATTCATCCAAATATTTTTTTCTTTTTAATATTATACAAAAAGAAAATTTTAATTGGTAAAAATTAAAAGAATTTTTATAGTAATTAAAACCCCTCTCTCTCTATGTATGTAACCCCTATTATGTCGATCTTTTTGAATCCGTATGACTTGGTCACTTGCCAATTTTTCACACCCTCGGTGGTCGAATTTTTTAAATTCGTTTTTGGCATAAAATTATTTTTTATCTATAAAACAATATAAATTATCTCTTGCAAACAACTGATGATTACATGAATTTAAAAATATATATATTATGAATTCAGTTTGCATTATTATTTTATAAATATCTTTAAAAATTTACAAGATTTTTTTTATGAGATGTGATTTTCATGCTCATAAAATGTTATTTGAAATGCGTGATAAGAATGATTTTTTTGAACAAAGAATTTAATTCAGCAATAGTATTGAAAACATATCGCCAAAGTTAAATATTTTTTTCATTAAAAATAAATTTCAAAACAAACAACCGATTCGATATTAAAAATTAAATAAATGATTAAAAACATTAAAATATTTTTTTTGGATAAACTCATACTTTTTTTGATAATCTAAACTTTGTAATGATTTTTTGGCCACAAACTTATTTTTTGTCTATAAAAAAAATTGAGAAAAAAATATGAAATTTTTTTAATAAAAAATTATTTGATCTATTCGTATGAAAATATTAAAAATAAACAGCTCAATTCAGTTTATAAAATTGGAAATAATAATAAATCTCATAATTATAAAACTATTTAAATGAAAATCATTAAAATTGCCTTTCTTTCTTTTTTTTTTTTATTTTCATTACGAAGAATAATACTAATGTGAAAATAATAATAATAATTCATATCAAACATAATCATAGTTAAACTAAGCTTATTATTACGAGCTTTTTTTAAATTTCTCTTTTCACTCTTGAATAATTGATGATGTTAATTTTAGAATCATTTATCTCAGAAATAAACTCTATTTATACGTATATTTTAAAAAAATGAGTAAAGTTCAAAGTTTTCGAAGTATCTTATAAGTAGCACAGCTTTTCAAAGATGAAATTTTTTCCTAAAAATCTAAAAATAAAAACACAATAAATCTTTCCTTCACTACTCATTTATAAATGTAAGAGTTCAGGTTCACGGTGCTATGTCATTGGACTTTCAATCCCAAAACTATTCCATCCAACTATAATCCGGGTTACATAAACATGGTACAACAATGTGCATTGTGGAGTCAGCTTTCCACCATGTCTTCTTGTTGCGGTTCTAAACAAAAAACAATGGAACTTTCGTATGCCAGAAAACAATTTCGTGCATATCATATCTATTTAAAAAAAAACTTCTGTTTTTGCTGCTGGTGAGTCTTTCATAATCCAGTTGTTTAATGGTGGGGTTACTTTTTTTGTCATTCCTTGCTCATCTAGGTGCAAGAAGAAAAGGAGTTTCAAAGGTCCCGACACTACAAGTGGTAGAAATCTTATTGACCTACATATTTGACTACAAGAGACCTGTTTCGAAATTGTGTTCGACTTGTTCGAAGCTAATTTTTTGAAGGAGTACGAGACTACTTTCTCTACAGCAACCGGTTCTTCAAAACATTTTTATTACTATAAATGAATCTGAAAGATGCTCTCTTGCCGGTTGTCTTTTTTCTTTTTTTTTAGGGAGTTCAAGTTTTTTTACACAAGATTTTGAAATGGATGAGCACGGATGAGAAAAAAAATTGCCAGTTGTTTCGTCATCCCAGATGACTCTTATCGAAAGTGGAGGAATAGCGTATAACGGCTTACTTGTAGAATTTTAATTGAATTTTTATGAGCTTAAAATTTTAATTTAACTTTAATCGTAGTTCACAAAAAGTGTGAGCCTGCAGAATTGGAAACAGGTCATAATTACTTGTTTTGACATTTTGGTAAAATAATCGATAGTGATGAAATAAGACCAATATCTTCTTGAAATTTCACTATAAATTGATTCAGAAATCGAATGAATACTAAATAAACTTTTTATCGATATAACATTAAACTTCAGGAATTTAATGTAGAATTTAATAAAGAGAAAAAAAATATCTTTCCTCGAAAAAAAAAAATTATGAAATTTAATAAAAATAATGTATTTTGGGGTTGGAAATATTTGCGTTTAATTTTGAAAACTAAAATTTATATTTCAATTTATTATTTCAAACTATATTAATGTAAAATTAAGTTACACAAAGTGTTAATAACATAATTACTGGTAGAAATTAATTAATAGAATACATTTTACTTAAATTCAATTTCATATTTAAAAAATTGATTCCAAAAATATTTTTACCATTTGTTATATTCGATATCTATTTTTAAAAAAACATTTTCTGATTACAAAATAATTACCAAATTACTTAATAATTTCTTTTAAATTTTATTAATAAATTTCATTTTCATTAATCCAACTATCGTTTAATCTTTTTTTATCTTTTAAATAATTTTCTTTAAAGTTATAATAAATTCGAATAAGCAATACAAAACTTAGAATTAAAACGTTTCCAAATTTGCCTTCAAATTTAAGGTTTTTTTTCCAAATTTTTAATGCTAGGAATTAATTTCTTTACCGAATTTATATTAATAATATTAAAGTTGTAAAGAATTTATATTAATAATATTGCACACCAATTTGTAGTGTGATAAGATTTTATTTAAAAATATCTTTTAAATATTATTTTAAAATTCTTTTATATTATTTTTATTCACAAAGGAGAAACAAAAAAAAGTTAAGTTTATTTTTCACAAAAAAGACAGAACAGAAAGTGAACTCATCACGATTATTCTCATTTTCATGTGATTAAAAATCTATCATAAAAGATTTTCGATAAAAATGTAAAAGGGCATGTAATATTGAATGATATAAATTTCCATTTTTCGTACAGCAATATATTTTCAATTTTAAACTCAATTTGTTTCTTTTCTCTTTTTTTTTTCAATTTTTAAAATTTTTCTATTTATTCTTTTTTTTAAAGTATACTATATCATAAACGTTCAAATTATAATATTTTAATTACAGTTTTCAAAAATATTTCAATCTTTAAATTTTAACTTTTATTACATATCATAAAAACTTATTTTTCTGTCCCATCCAACTGTCATTTGATCATTCTTTTTTATTTTTTAATGATTTTTTTATAAATATATAAATTCAAATAATACAAAATTTAAAATTAAATTAATGCTGAATTTGAAATTTTTAACGTCTCTTCCAAATTTTCGAATGTTAGGAATTAATCTCTTTATCAAGTTTATATTAATGATATTAATGCAAAATTTTTTTTAATAATGGGGTCCTATATTTTTTTGCCCTCCAATTTGTAGTGTGAAAAAGTTTTTTTATTTTAAACAAAAATTACAAATTACAAAGAAATAATTAAATGAAACGGATTAGAATTTTTAAAAATATTTTATTAAAATTTTGTAGATCCAGGAAATATGGAAAAAAAAATTTACTATAAAAATACGACAAAAAAAAATAAATAAAAATGCTTAATATTAGCATTTTAACCATGATTAATTTTTCAAAGAAAATATCTATGGTTATTTTAAAAATTAGGCACAGAGTAGTGAGATTAATTATAAAAAATATCTTTATAGTTTATCTATTTTAGAAATTTAAATCCTCAAACCGATTCTTGCCTTAAATCCTTATCCATCTACATAAAATCTCTGGACATTAAGAAAATTTAATTAAATAATTATTAGCTTATCTATCTACATTTAATATTTATTATTATTAATTAATTATATTATTCATATTTTGAGTTTAAATAATTATCTTAAAAAAATAGTTATTAATTATTTTCTGAGAATAATAAACCCTTTTAATGTTTTTTTTTCTTGGAAGCAACCTTTTCTTGACTAGTATTAAGCTTAACAAAGGAAAGGTCGTAGACTTCTATTTTGACCAAAAATTCTTATTTGTTTTGAGCATATATATTTTTTACGATTTTACTTTTTAAAAAGTAATGTAAACTAGATATATGTCTTGGTATGACTATGTTTATGTTTCAAAGATAACTGTTGTGATAAAATATCCAGGTAAGGCTACACTTATTCTTTATGCGACCTTTTCATTCATTTTATATAAGCGCGAGCTAAACAATTCGATATTTTACCTTGAAACATTCTATATACTGTAAAAAAGTC
The DNA here is from genome assembly GCA_021605095.1 of Caerostris extrusa. NCBI lineage: Eukaryota > Metazoa > Arthropoda > Arachnida > Araneae > Araneidae > Caerostris > Caerostris extrusa. The sequence goes on along the minus strand of BPLR01007989.1, from coordinate 78,541 downwards.
TAAAAGAATATAATCTGTAATTTAAGAATAATTTATGCTTGGTCATCTTCGCTACGACGTCCTCGATTGTACCAAAACCTTTTGTTGTGGGTCGTTTAAGGTCAGACAAATATTTCTGGAAAACTTTGTTTCACAGGCATTCTAGAAATGAAGGAAATTCTTGCCCTTCGTTTTGGATAAAAATTTTCGTTTTGATGTTGCACCAAATGACATATCTTGTATGTTAGATACAGTTTAGATGACAGAATATTTGACAGTTCCGAAGTTTTATGTTTTCTATGAATGTTACATACGTTGTTTATTGCTTTCTGTAAACGCAATTCATTTTTGAAAATACTTATAATTTAAAATTAAAATTTTTGCTAACAATTTTTATTTTATAAAAAAAGTGGGAAGGAATTTAAAATAGTCAAATTTTTTAATTCATTTTTTTTTAAAATTTATTTATTATAAATATTTTTATATTATAACAAATGTTTTACATATTCAGGTACATCAAATGTACCTAATTAGTTTGTGATAAGAATGTTAGAACTCTACACCGAGAATTTTTTTTTTTTAATAAAACTAAGTTACTTTCAAAATGATTCAATGTTATTTTTTAGAATTATAAAAAGTAATCATTGAAGGAAATAAACTATATTTTTAAGGTTTCTTTTATATAAATTACATATAATCAAATTTTAAATAAAAAGTTTTCGTAATTTCATGTTTATATTACCAACATCTAATAATGCCATATTATTTCATAATAAAAACCAAATCTATTAACTTATGTTTTTTACATGAAGAGAGAGGGGCCTGACCAATTTAGAATATTTTTCACAAGTACTAAGAACGTTATTAATAATTTTATTTTAATCACAATTAGACACAATTATTTTTATTTATCATGTATTTTATATTATTTATTTTATATTGTTATTTTATATATATTTATTTTGTATTTTATTATTTATTTTAGTCAAAATTAGTTGCAATTATATTACAATTTAGTCAGAATTATATTTTAAGGCTTATTTTGTACAACTATATTACTTAATATCAATATCATATTTCATTAATAAATTCGTATCTTATTTTAAACCGATACGAATTTATTAATGTAATATGGAACATTCAACCATAATTTCACATTGTATATTACATAAATATTCTTCCTGATCAGCAATAATTGCACCTGATTTGCTTTCATTGAAACTGATAACATATATCTACTCTTTATTGATATTATAATGCACTATATTATTTTCATAATCAATAAATAGTTTTTAAGTTGGATCAATATAAAGAAATGTATCATAACTATTAATCTGTAGTATTCTGATATTCGGTAATAACATTTAAATCTTTAAAAGTTTCATTAATTTTCGTGTTATATGAGAATATATCTTTATTTATCTGAGAGAATATCTTTATTTTAGTTTTACTTAACTATCCATAATGCCTAAACTATACCAAATATAATACCTACCTTTCTATAAATAACCTAATTTTCAAAATTGTTTCATAGAACTTTTTGCTCTGTGTCTAGTTAAACACACCCTAAAATATAGAATTTTATGTTTGAAATCAGCTGGTTTTCTTTTTTACTATTTATACATTTCTCTTTCACTAGCAATATGTAATGATCCTCAACACCACCTATTGTTCTAGAGGTCACCGATATTTAAAAGATAATGAACTCTTTTTTTTATTTATTTTTCATCAGAATAAGCAAACATTCATAAAATAAACATTCTTTTTCACTACCCGTCTGACGCATACTTTTTGCCTGTCTAGCCACTAGACAGCGGTGACTGACAGCTAAAAGCATCCAGACCTACCAGTTGAAGCAAACAACAATCCTTTCAACCCATCCTGTTTTAGTTTTGTTTTAGAAAACCCACCTTCCTTTTTTTTCAAATGCAAATGCAGCTGCAAAGATGGGTGTCCTTATAATTCAAAATGCCGGCAGTTGCCTTTCGATGTTCTCTCGAACTCGAATTTCATGCATCCCGTTTTTAAAAAAGGCGTCTCGCAGTGTAAAGTTAATGCTCTGTTTGGCAAAGTCAGTGACTGTAATGTAGGAACTTGGTCGCATCCTTTGAAGAAGAGTTATGTGTTGAAATTTTTACATGGAATTATTGGTTGAGTTTACATGTTCGAAGAAGGAAGTGCGAGGCGACGGAATTTGTATTCGTGTTCGTGTCTTCGGATTTTTTAAATGAGATTTTCGGTCTTTATTTAATTTGAGGAAGAATTTGTTTATTTAAATGCGTCTGCGAGTGTAAATTAATGAAATTGTAAATCACTGATGATGATTTGAATTTACATGTTTGACAAAAGAGATAGCAGAAATTTTTTTTTTTTAAGTCTTTCTTTTATAATTTAAAAGACTTTTTTCCTTATATTTAATTGAATTATTATTATTATTTTTAAAAATCACGGTTTTCTGCTTTACGTTTATTTATAACGCAATACTGCAGATAGCATTACAAAAACACGAATTCCTTAAATATTATAAAATAATAAAATGCCATGTTTCAAGTTACAATATTTTTGAAGATTTTTAAAGATTGATAACCGAAGTTCAACTAGATTTAAAATGAATATTACTTTCATTTACTGTGAATTACATTAAAACTAAACAAAATGGAATAAATAAATTTTCAATAATAAAAGCGTTAATTTAACATCAATTTCAGAGAAAAGTTTTTTCTAATTTAAGTTACGTCTAAAAATAGCTTCAATACAATTGTTAAAAGAAATATTTTTATTTGCACAGATAATTTTAGCAAGGTACATTAATAGATTTTCTATAATTTTTATCTGTCTTACTTCAATAAAATAAGCAGAAACTACTTTAGTTAACTATTAAAAAAGTAATTTTTTTATAAGTAGCTCAGTTATATTTTTAAAAATTGTATTCTTTATATAATCATTCAAAAGTTAACGTAATAGCTTAAATTAAACACATTTCTATTAATTATTACTTCACGATATTTAAATATTTTTCTGTTTTTTTTAAAAATACAAATTTAGTTTAATTTTCTTGAATTAAGTAATTTAATTATACTACTTCACTTTGTTACAGTTTTTGTATTATTTCAATGGCAGAACTGTTCATGATCTGCCATTGGAAATAAAAAAGTTGTTACAGTAACAATGAATCTCATATTTTATAATTAATATAATTTTAAATATAGTATAATTTTTACATTCTAATAATTTTTACATAATGTGTCAATGGAATGTATATTAAAAAATATATATCTCAATTTATACGAAACAAATCCTGTGCAATTTTTTACCTTTTTCGATTGAATATTTGCTCATAAATCACCCTAACAATCGTTTTGTGGCATCAATTTTAAAGTGAGACTCATATATTTCAAACAAAAAGGATATAAATCTTAAACTCGCGAATATTTGATATATTTATCTAAATTTGATATCATTTCGATTGCTTCCTTCAAAACAAACAAACAACGGAACAGAAAATCATTGCGCGAAATAATCATCTGGGATTCTAAGTTCCTTTATTCCCTGCTATGGAAATGATCGTTAATATTTAAATTCGTACTTTTGTGATATGAAAACAGTGCTTTTCATAAAAATACAGAAATATATACTATACTATCTTATTCATAAAATCTTGGATTAGATTAATTCATGAATATTTACTCCATTTTTATCGCCAAATAAATATTTTTGTTTGTATTTTTAAAAAGTTAAAAACCCTTATGCAAAAATTTATAAATTTTTATAATTAATACATAAATATTTGTCTAAAATAATTTCCTGTTTTCTCGGGTTTTAAAAATCAATTTTATTTCTGTTATATTTAATCACAAAATGGATCGTGCCTAAAAGTATATTTTAAATGCTTTTTTATATTTTTATAATATTTTTAATATTACCAATATTTTTATAAAATACTTGATATTTATAAATTTAGTATATTTAAATACTTAAAGTTTTTGCGCAATATTTCTAATTATTTATACCTAATTGAAAAAATTGCAACTATTATATTCTGTGGAAAATCATCACTATAAAACTTCTGCAAACAGAGGTATTAACTTTAATTTTAAAAATTGAGAAAAATATTGTTATTTATAGATAAATTACTAAGTTGTTAGATAACTACACTTAAAAATATAAAACTTAAAAATTATAAAAACTAATCACAGGAATAATTCAAATAAAAACAACATATGAAGCCCATATTTTAATTTTCTTTTTTATATCTACTGAATTCTTTTAAATTATGCACTTTGTATTCTTTCTAGATTTACTAGATACTTAGAGTAGTAATTTGTATGGAATGTTTAAATAACTTATCCATCTAACCAAAGAATATACAAGTTTATTAGGTTGCATATTGTTTAAATCACGTATGACCTTGATATTCCAATAAGTACAGATTCTGAATGAAATGGGTTTTTAACTGTGCCATTTGCATTCCATTTTACAAAGGAAAGGAACAAAAACATCTGCCACGGCTTTGTTGATGAACAACATCAAACTTATTTTATTCTTAAATTTATTCCATTTACTAGTATAATCAATCGTGTTTGTTTAATTTTCCTTATTCTCTAAAGTTAACTCTGAAATGGAAAACATTTGAGGGATCTTTAAAATGTGATTTATTTGTCCTTAGAATTTTTAAAATAAAAAAAATTAAAAAACATTAGAAATTTTGGTCAGAACAAGAATACCAAATGCTTACTAAAATGAATCTTATAGTGTTGGCAAAAATAATTAATATTTTTTTATAAAATAACAATGGATTTTTTTTTTAATTCATTAATACTTAATTTTTTTAACCAGTGGCGGATATAAAAGCTGCCAGCAGTAATTTTTCGTTACAATTTCGATAATCGCAAGTTAGCGAAAATGTAACAAATAACAAAAAGTGAAGTCTTTTAAAGTATTTAAAAATATATAATCAACAAAATTCAATAGTTAAAAAGCAAAAAGAAAAAACAGCTTTACGTTTTAAAGTATTACAAGCATGATGAAACGTCTGAATTGTTGAATAATATTTTAATCTTTTAATGCGATTTAAATGAAGATTTATTTCAGTTTAAACATTTCACGAACAACTTAGTCGATTATTCTTTTTAGAAATTTTCTACAACTGATTTAAAAAACAAATAATCTTATTTTTCTTTTTTGAATCTACATTTAAATATTATAATTGTAAACCATTTTATATTACTCTCTAAAGATTTAATATTTAATAATGAAAAAATATATATTATGATAAATAGGTTTAATATCTTAAATAAAATTTATTTTAAGGATATTAAGCCTCCTGGTCTAGAATAAAATAGATTAGGTCTTGTAGACTATGTCAATAGCAAAAAGAGAAAATATCATCTTCAGTTAATTATCTGGTTATCGACACTTACTTAGATGTGTCAAAATCATCCTGTAAAATGGTGTGGAAGAATAGAACCTAATAGTCGGCAAACATCGGTATAACTTTGCTAGAGGTTGATGTGGGATAAGGGGTCGATTGGGAATCTACAGAAAAATATAAGGAATAGGATACCAAAGTAATTAATTTGGATTACCACCATTTCAATTACCAATTCAATATGATGGAGGAAAGAATGTATAAGTTGAAGATCTTTTTACGGAGGTATATCAAGTAAGCCAAAACCACGCATATCAGCAACAAAAAATTATATTACTTGTTGTCGTATCGCTCATGGAAAAAAAGGAAGGGGGGGGCAGCTTTTTGTTTTGATGGAGCACCCGTAGATAGAAGTCTGACTTCTGCTCCGTGTCTCTGAGGAAGGAGGGTAGTGCCTTCCAGGAGGTCTTTTTAGGGAGAACTACCCCGTATTTACGTATCGTTATGGGAGAAAACAGGAAACTTCCACCAGGTAGTCCGACTCACGAGGCAAGATGCTGAACAACACAAACGCCATCGAGTCCTCATCATTTTTTGAAACAGTGTTTACAAAACGCTGTCAGTGGATTTAATCTCAGCTCTAATGCTCACCAGCTGCGCACGTTGCCACTGAGCCACGAATCAGACGTTGTAGTATTCTTATACCTAAATAAAAATTTATATTTAAATATTATTTATTTATTCTAAGAAAAAATGACAAAAAATAATAACATATAATTCGTCGTGTAGCCAATATAATAATACATACTTTCATCATGCTTGCAGCAAGCATTGTAAAATAAAAATTTTAAAAATCATATTAGCATCCTTTTTTTTGCTTGTTCTGTTATAATTAGAAATAGTAAAAATAGAGGGTTGATAGAATTTCAAGAAATTCTTGATGAATAAGAAATTTTTATGACCTGTACTATAAACCTGTCACCTTTGACTGCGAAAACGAGACATTCTGTTACAATGTTCACATAGCTTACTCATATTTCAGAAAAAAATGGTTGTAACTCGCCACCAGCGGAAGCGAACCAACGTATTTTAATAGATTAACAATTGCCCACTATCATTGGTATTTGAGCGGAAAAATTTTTACTGTTGGTTACAACGCTTAGTCAGAAAAACATTTAATGATATAAAAATTTATGTGATATGCATAGTTTACATAATAAATTTACTGACACATAATTTATGTAATAATCATTTAAATGCTGTGACATTGCATAATTATCACAAATTAACAAGCAGTAAATATTTGTTGCACAGTCTTGTAAACATTTTATTGAAAAAAATATCTATAACTATCTCTAACTTAATCTAAGAATTTAATCTGATCTAAGAATCTAGAATCTAAGAATTTGAACTAAAATTACATAATATATAACAAAATCTGTTTATGTGTAAAGATCAGAATTTAAAATTTCAAGATGTTTTTCTGGGTATCTTTTAACAGATACTGATATTTACAACTCCATCACGTACTTATTTTTAGACTGACTTAGCGGTCAATGCTACCATGAGCATTTGACTCTCAAAGACAGTCGTTCTGTTTAAAATAAGACTCTTTCAAAAGCTCTCCAAAACCACTCTTGTTTAGGAACTCCTACACAGCAATAAAAACATTAAATTCAGAACATGCAGGTATATCTGAATGGCACTGCTTCACTTTGGAGAATAAACACAATACTACGATTATAAAGAGACGGAGTAAAAAAAGCTCAACTGAAATTTTTAGGTCAAAGTCAGAATCGTATAACGCGATGTTCAGATGATGTGTGTTATACTGATAGCCTGCAGTGAGTTTCTGTCTAAAATGGACACCTATTGTTAAGATGCAAATGTGCCTTACTGCTTCAGTTTTATATTTGTTTGTGCAGGCAATAAAAAACTGGTTTCTTTGCTACTGAAAGCATAAATAGATTAATGCTGCTAAGATAAATTTATACTCAAGTGTCTTGTGAGTTTAAGGGGGGTGTTGTCCGATTACTACAAATTGCATTGTGGATTTTTTTCAAAAATATAGTAGTTACTCTTAAATTGGTTTTAAGAAATCCAAATATATGATTTTTACTTGTTTTCAATTACCGGTATTTTTACCTGTAGTCATCCGCCATAAAACAAAATTAAATCTGTAGTGACTCGGCATTAAACAGGGTATATTAAAGAAAGGTTGTACACTACATTCTACATTTTGAAACAGCAATTTTGAGATAAAACTTATCCCCAGGAGTGTCTAGGGGTTTCACACCCTCTTCCTTGAGCCGAATGTAAGGTGTTTGCAACCTAAGGGTGATAGTTCGTGCCATTGAACTTGAAGCTTTCTTTCGACATCACTTTTCAGTTAGTGAATCAAGATTTTTTCATTCTGAAAACCCAATACATTATTTACTAAGACGCTTCGACTGTTTCCAAATGCATTAAAAAGTTTTGTTTTTGAATAAAATTATATTTTTTTAATAAAACCACAATTTTTACGACTCCAAAACTATCTTTATTTTTCATCTACCTAAAGCAGAAATTAGTTTTAGCTTCAGACTTTTAAATGTCAAAATAAGTCATTTTTAAATGCTTTTTGATTTAGTTTGGTTTGTCGCTCTACAGTCCTTTTTTTGCAAACTTTAGGTTAATTAGACCGAAATGCGTTTGAATCACCATGCATTTACGAAAACATAATTTCTCACACAACAAACAAATGAAATTGTGTCAATGTATGTTATTGTATAAAGTCCATACAATTTTGAGCGTCATAACGTTAAAATAGTAATTTGTTTAATTTGTGTCTAAATTTTAGTATTACGCTTTTAAAAGTTGATTCATTTTTTGTGTACTCTGTGTTAGTAGGTGTGAATTCGTTTATAATATTTTTGAGAAAAAAAGGTTTTATTATAAAAATTTTTTTAAATATTCTAAAATTATAGTTTCAGTACATCATTTCGCCTTGACTTGTGCTCAGCTAACATGCAAAAAGATCGAGTTTTTCGAAACTACCAGCAGCCTTATTGTAGTCACTGCCACGGGAGATTTGATCGTAATTGTGTCAGTATGTATAAAGCATCTCGCATCCATAATCTTGCTGAATGGTGGAGTTTCCGGTTTTCTCTCATACAAAAACGCAAATGCTGGGCAATTATCCTTAAATGTCTTCCCTGGTAGACACTGTCCTCCCTTTAAACCCATCGATGGGCTGTTTGTGATAACATAAGTGGTTCATGATGTCTACCTATGTTAAACAAAAAGTACATCATTTCAAAATTTAGAATATAAGGAACTGGCAATATAGAAATATGATAATTGACAGCTAGATTATAAAAATATTTTTTCATATAATGTCTATTTTAGAAATCGATAACGTCGATGATATTGGATTCATGTCAAAAGTCTTGCGTTAATTTTATTGTTTTTAAAACTGGTTCATGAAATTGATATTATTTCATAAGATATGCTTTCATAGAAATCTATATTATTTTTTTACCTTTCTTTCAAACAATGTTTTCCTTCCATTGTTTTCAAATGCAAGTGCATCTATGCTATTTTTATATGACTAAAAATAGAACATCGAAAGTTTAGAAAAATGATAGTATTTCGAAATATTAACTTTGTTTCTCTAAAAAAATTTCCATTTTAACTGAAGTATGTCTTTTTTTTTTTTTTTTTTAAATTTGTTTTTCTAACAGTTTGTTTTGAAGAATTGGTTTACTCACAGATTGCTTTATTTATTTTTAACCTATTTTTATCTTTTTAAGATTTTTATTAATACTCGTGCTGTTTACATATATAAGGATGTCGTGTCCACTTTTTAATTAAGCCATAGTCCTTATGGAAAAAGTCTAACATTTCCTGAAGAACTTTTTTTTTTCCACGCCTCACCCCCATACTTGGAGCTATATAGACCCTACCAATTAGAAAGGTGACAGTGGAACATCGGTGGTTCCAGTTTTCTTCTATACGACATGCAAAAGTGAGTCACTTACCCGTACCACGAGACCCACCGACATAAAAAAAATAGTCATGCTTAGCTATAAATAACAATGGACACTTATTGTTATGATAATATTTCACAATATTAACTTTGGTTCTCTAAAAAATTAATATTTTTAAATGTCGGTGGACCTCATGGTAGGGGTAAGTGACTCACATTTGCACGTCGTACAGGAGAAAAACTGGAACCACCGATGTCCTCAGTTATATATTTCAATAAATTTTAGTAACAACAAAGTTAATTAATTATAAAGCAAAACTAAATACAAAAATAAAATTGATAAGTAATTTATTGCATATATAGAAAATTATAAATAAAATTAAACTAGCTTACCAGCTATAAAGAAAATTATACTATAAAAAACAATTCTGCTTAAATCGTAAAACCTCAATAAACTACAGCTGCTAAACTGTGAAAAATAACATGAAAGTAGCAATTATAAAAGAAAAAAATAAAATAATGTGGATTTTAGTGGTTAACTATTGTTGAAGGACCGATAAATAATCGTGTATTACCCACTTAACTCAACAATGCCTTGACCTATTACTTGCAGATGGGGAAGACCAGATAAAATGACCCCGAAATTTCTATTCGACGATACCAGAAACACGTCTGAATATTATTTTTTTATGCCATGATGTCAGCATTGGGTTTAAACCACATTTAACACAGGAAAGAGCAATAAGTTTCTTAAACGAGCGTAGAAATTGAGTAAGCATATTGTTTCAATCAGTAAAATTTTTATATATTTTTATTCAATGTAAAATTTTTGTAGTACATCTTTGGGCTTCATGTTCCATTTATATTTACTACAAGCATTCCATCAAAGGGAGATGACGGAAAGGCTTTCACAATTATTACTCATTTTATTGCCATATGGAAGAAAATCCGAAAATTTCCATTGAGCATATGACTAACGATGAGAGACGCTTATATATGTTGCCACAATCCCCATCGAGTTTCCTCGTTTATGAAAACTAACTACAACGGATGCAACTAGCTTATTCAAACCGTAATCCACTGCACGCTAGCTACGTGTGTTAAGGTATTCCATGAGTGAAGCCAATATAAATAATTGTTTAAAATTTTCAAATCTGAATTTCATAAAAATTATTTTTATTTACTTTAATAATCGAAACTCTAATCGTACTGTAATCATGGCAAAACATAAAGTTGAACTCATTAAAAAATCTATAACTAGAGAGTTTTTGCATACCGTATTTGACGTCCTTTTATTTTTTTCTCCTAGCGCGCATGCTCATTGAAATTGTGCATGCGTATCTATAATAATGTTTCCTATGAGCATGCGCGCTAGGGAGAAAAAATAAAGCACGTCCTAAACACGGTATGCAAAAACTCTCTATTGACTGCTTTAAAACCCGCTAAAATGTAGCATTTTATGATTATACTTCAATATATAACAACTAGCTACTTATCATCTAGTATTTATTTTCTTACTATAATGAGTTTCCTTGCATTTTATTTATAAATTAATTTAAGAAAAGTTATTAAGCAAAATGATTAATAAATAATATACATTGTAAGATACCTATCATGATAAACAAGCAAAAATATAGCACCATAATATTTTTTTGTTTCGTGTAGAGTTTCTATTTAAGTCATTGAAGAGATTTTGGAATCACGGTGGTGCCAAAGATGTTTGTAGGGGTTCGGAATACACTTTAAACCATAGGTCCCCGTCTAATATGACTGTTGGGGGTAAGGCTGACAACTCTACCCCTTAAAAAGCCAGCGTCATAGAGCCAAGTCAGGCTTCTACCTATAACAGCACAAAAGAAGCTGACCCCCCCCCTTTTCCGTCTCTCTATGAGACCACATGGATTATTGGACTTGGCCTAGACGTTGCTGTCTACCAAGTGGGATAAGAAGATGCAAGAGAAATATCCTAGGAATAAGTAAAAAAGAATACATAAATTGGTATTTAAAAATAAAAAATATTTATTGATTGCCTAATTTTTCATATACTTTCATGCAATAATGTCAAGAAATTAATTAAAAATGTATTAAAAATGTAAATGTTTTGAGGTAACTTAAATTTGTGTGTTGATCATCATTCATAATAGCACTGAACCCCATACGAACCGCGAATTCATTACCCTGATTTAAATTATAATTGATTAACTATACGTGACTAAAACTCTGATTTAAATTATGACTTCAGACTTTCCAGATAAATGCTACTTGTATTCATTACTCAATAAACAATAACTTGTTTTAAACTGGTTACTGAATTCAAATAAATATATTTTTTATTTTATATGCATTTAAAATATTGGGAATGATAGATTTATTTTCACACTATCATTGTGCGTTTATGAAAACCACTAAAATTTCATACAATAATTTAACATACTGTCCAAATCCTGATTCAATACATAATAAACGCAGCTGGCGTGCAGGTGGATTCTGTTTTAAATCTACTGACGGCGTTTGTTACAGTTATTGTTTCTGAAAAAAAAGACAGTCGATGGGTATGGTAACAATGTAAATAAGTTTCTCGCATTGACAATCTGCTTTGCCCGACGGGAATAATATAGGAAATGACCTGCCAAATGTGGTGGAAGTAACCTTCCAAATGAGGCCTTCAACCCTAAAAAGTCCTCCCGGAAGGCAATGTCCTCCCTTCGTTACCCGCCACGCGTGTTATATGTAAATAGCCTACCAAGTAAACCTACCAAGATAAAAAAAAAAAACTTAGCAGACAAATAATTCCTATCGTTAAATAGGAGAAATCACCATCTAAATACTGAGATTCTCATAAAATTAATTTATTAGTTTAATTTATATTTGTAATAAAAGTTAAAGTTACTTTCTTTTAGTTAATTACTTACTTTACTAGTTACGAAGCAATGTAATGACAATCAGCCTGTATTCATGAGCAAAAATTATGGTTATATGCTTATAATTGATCCACAGCCTTATAAAACTTAGATGTTTTTATAATATTTTTATAAAAACATTACAATATGTTCAATAAAATGAACCTTACAATACATTCTTGAAATTCGATCCAAATTGGTATACAAAGATAATAACCTTTTGAGCATTGATATTAGTGAGTTCGATTCTAAGCTCTAAAAGTTTCTGTTTCTATAATGGTGATGAGCATGATAACATCTCTGGTCTAACAATCTGTAAACCAGGAAATCCCTTCTCAATAAGTGAATGGTGATTATAATTACATAGTTTTAATTATTTAATTATTCTAATTTTGATTATATATTTTTATTATTTAAAACTGAAATTTTTAACTAACTTTAATTAAGAACTAACTTTATAAACAATCTGCGAATATAACTCGATGTTACCCGTCTTCAGAAAAATACTATAATATATTTTATTTCTGGTCAGTTTTGTTGTCAAAACAATTTTTTTAATGCAGCTGGCAAATACTTAGGTATTTGTCTTTTATGCTCCTAAGCAAGGGCAACACCGACGTTACTCATTTAGCACTACCCATGGGGTACGTGTAGCATTGAAGATATGCTACAGGAGCAAGTAACACTACACCCGCAACTTTCTGCGACCATATCACTGACAGGGACCTGCGGTTTAAAGTGTATTCCGAACCACTGCAAACATACATGGCACCGCCGGGCTAGCCACTTGGCTATCAGGCCTGCTTGTTGTTCAAATATATGAAAGAAGATTGAAAATTGAAATCAGAAAATTCCAAGAGGAGATGTTTCATTTTAAGATGGATTTGCCTGTAGTTTTCATTAAGATTCCGTTATAGTGAAGCCTGAGTTAGCAGGAGATCAGTCTTTTCATTTCCTAACGTTCTAAGAAAGGATATTTTAATATCTGGTAAAACAGTGAAGCACTGAATAAAAATATAGTAGATACATAGAAATAAATTTGACCTCTCCGTTATCGAAAATCTTAATGCAAATACAACTGTTACATCCGTACAGAATTTATATATTATATTCAAGTTTGCTAATGCAATGCCACTTTCTTTCAGACTATTTTCCTTAAAAATAAATATCAAATTCAAAACAAAAAAGTACAAAAATAATGGAGGCAAAAAAGCACAAGATATTCTTTGAATCTTTCAACCGTGAGAAAACTATTTTTTATGTTAGCCTCTCTTATGCACATGCAAATTTTCTTTGGGATTTTCTTCCTCTAAAATGGAATATGTTTTAGACTATTTTACTTCACAAAACATTGATCCAAAGCTTAATTTGGGTATTTTTTATGAACCTAAGCAGCCTACGGCCTATTTTTTATCCAGATTTCTAACGGAATGCAGTGAAAGCTCCGCGAAGGATTTTTATAAGGAAAAAAAATCAATCGTGTCTCAGGTCAATAATATTCCTTGATTCAGTACGGTTCGAACGACCTTGAATTTCTAATTCGTGCAAAACACAGACGGTGTTGTTTCGTCCGTTAATGATAAATTAGCATCTGATCGTAGTTTTTGGAGAAGCAATTTTCTTTTAAGGTTTATTGTCCTCCTAGTGGTTATTTATTTATTTTAAAATTGCAAGGTAACGTGAGTGACCTTTGTAGGGTTGTATATTTGCAACTCATTATCTAAAATTTGAATATCAATCTATTATTACAATGGGTGATATTTTTTTATTAAATATATGGAAAGTTGATGATTTTAAAATGCAACCCATAATGGCTACCATTATTTTACTTTTAAAATTATGAAATATGATTATAATTTGTAATATATTTATTTATGCAGTAAATAACTATCATTCCAAAAACACATTACATTTTTAAATCTCGCAGCTATAGACACTGTTTGTTTCTAATTAACCCATATTATTTTTAGCAACAATTGTTTGCGGCTAAACAAAAAAAATCAGTTAACAAAATAAAAAATTATACGTATTTTAACTAAAACATGATTTACGTTTTTATTTAATGTGTCATAGGTCAAGACTTGACAACCATTTCCTAATGTTATTAAGCTCATTAATGGGAATGGAGCTGCCTGGGGTCGAGAGTTGGGTTTTTCAACTGATAGAGCTTGGTTCAAAACTTGACAAGCGAGGACGTATCAAAAGTTCTCCGTGCCTACGAGTGATAAATACTTAGGCCGGAAAGTCTTTCCATTGAGTTTTAGAAAGACAAAAATATAGTGAGATCTCGCCATTAGCTCACTTGAAAGCGTTCGTTTCAAACTGCAATACTTAATGAGAGTGTATTGCAATATGTCCCGTGTAGATAATCTTGGTAACGCTGGATCTACTACACATCTGCTGGTATGGGAGATAAATGATCTAAGATAAAGTAACTGCCGTTTAAAAACAACACTTCAAAATATATAAATCTGTAGGGAAAAATAAATAATTAATATAATTAGTCAATGTAATTAATATATTATAATAATTAATAATGAAATAATTTCTACTGAATTGCGTTATTCATACAAAATGGAATAAGGCAATTCGCATATAACACAGTTATAATACTCCTAAGAGTTTTATGGTAGGGAATTCATATTACACATAAAAAAAATATTACAAACCTTTTTTACAAACTTTTTAAAAGGGAATGTATATATAAAAATTAAAAAGAGAAAATATATTTTTTAAACAATAAAGAGAAATACTTTTATTCATGCACTGTATTATATTTATATACTGTAGCTTTTTCGTCATCATTATTCATCAATTAAATTAAGTAACTAATTTTAAGACAATTCAAAATCTGTATTTATAATTTTAGCGAATAAAAGATTTTTAAGAGTTACATTTTTTACCGTATTCAGCGCCCAAATTTATTAGAAAAGAAATATTTAATATACTTTTAAAAAAATGTTCAATAATAATTTAACTACCAGGTAGTAGTTCTCCCGGATTTCTTCACTCTGGCATCAAATGTAGTAGAATTAACCCTGAGAAGATCTCTTACTCTTCTCATCTTAAGGTTGTAATATTTAGTACTGTAACTTGGATAACGTTGAATCTGCTAAAACATTTGAATAAGTCAAGCTCCCAGATTTGATTATTTATTAATTTTATTTATCATTTATTATCACTTAATAATGCATACTGAAAATAATTTACATTCTTACCTAGTTATTTTTAAAATAAATTAAAACTTCGATTTACCACTCCCTTCCTGGAAAAATAGATCGCATGCTACAGTGGATTTATTTATTTTATTCAACATGTTGAATTTTGGTAAATAACTCCGAGGAATTGGGCGTGTTATGAAACAACAAAGGTTATTATTCAAAGCTATCAAGAATTTATAAAGTTATTGAACTCTTTTTCATTTGGATATGTTTCCAATGTGACAATGCGCTCTTGAAAGTATGTGCAATATGTATTTAGAACATATATGGGTGGAGTAGGATATAAAACTGCATGCTCTTCATTTATACATATATCATATCTCTTTGTTCTTTTCAATGATTATAATTAAAATTTCATAATTTTACAAACTTTATTCCATGGTAAATAAAATACAAAAAAATTAGAACATGAATTTTTGATAGTATGTTTTTCTTTTCACTAAAAACTTACGTTTGTGACTAAAATTAATTTAATTCATCATTATAAATTACATTTTTATTAAATAAATTTTATTCATTTTTATAATTTCAAGTTGTTTTCCTTTGGTTACGTTTACTTTTCTGAACATTCATCCATGGGCTCCAGGTTCGAATCCTGGCTATGGAATGGATGTTTATTAGTGGTTCGGAATCCACGTTAAACTGTAAATCCCGGTCAATTTAGCCCAAAGTGTGCACAAAATGACCATAGCGCGACAAACCATTCATCATGATTTCGCTAAATATTTTGACCACTTTATAGCGATTAACACCAATTCTGTGGGAGATGGTTGTTTCCTAAACTTCAGAATTTTTGGCATTTCGATTTTTTACTAAAGAAAGCCAGGAAAAATCCAAACAATTGTTAATGCATTAACTATTCATAATTGTTGTCAAATCTATTCTTTTTGCAAACCATTAACAGTAGACAAGTGAGCAATGAATAGAATTTTTGTTTTTATAGTTAGCATACAAGAGATCATGAATCTTTATCATGAATATCAAATAAAGCTGTAGAATGCGGATATTTCTCTCCAAAACAATTGTTTTTCATGCTTTTAACTTTTATTTTTAATTGAATAATGAATTTGAAATAAAATAGTTTCACTAGCTTAATAAAGTTTTCTTTTCAAACATATTCACTAAAGTAATTAATATGTTATTGCAATATCATTGTAAATAGTTCAAACTTCCTATTCAAGTTTGAAAATGATGATTTCTGAAACAAAATATTTTTTTTTTCACTATAAAATTTATATTGAAACAGTATTTTGACAACAAAATATTCATGGATAATGATAAACATGATATTTTGTATTGCAATTTTTTTCACAGACTCATATTTATTTTAGTTGATTTATTAAACTCTTTAAAATTAATTCAAAAAAATTTTCAAAAATAAAGATAAATAGAAGATTTTTTCATAAATAAAAATAAAAGATAAATAAATATATTTATAATATTTTTTTTTCATAAAAATAATAAAGAAAGATAAAAGATTCATATATGAAAGATGAAGATAAAGATAAAAGATTCATATATATAAGATGAAGATAAAGATAAAAGTTAAATATTAAAAAAAAGAGAAAAGATATAATAAAGATTTTAAAAGATAAAATTTTTTTTTTTTTCATAAATAAAGATTTTTCGTAAATAAAAGATTTTTTTCATAAATAAAGATTTTCAAAGAATAAAAGACTTTTTCATAAAATAAAGATTTTTTTTCAAAATAAAGATTGATAAATCAATGTACTACAATGCATTTATAATATTTTTAAAATCGTATTTTTCTCGATTTCTAAAATTTCTAAAATTATTTATTAATAAAATGTAAAGATATTTTATGGTCTAAAGTGTTTAAATTCTCATTCCAAATCAAATTTTAAGAAAAAAATAAATTTTACGTTCTTAAACTCATTTTAAAAATCAATTAGAAGAATTTTAATTTTAATACATGTATATTATTAGGTATTTCTTAATTTAAAATGAGTTTCACTTAATAATGGACAAATTTAAATTTAATGTCAGTTAATCTTATCATTTATTGTACAATATGTACACTGGAGGAAAAATTAATTTATATCTCTTAATTATTAATTGATTATTCTATATTATTGTCTATTGATAATTGATTGTCTACTGATTATTCTATATTAAAATAAAAATATTATTAAAATTATTATTTATTATTATTTAATAATTATAATAATTTAATTACAATTATAATTATTTATTAATAAAAAAATTATTTAAGATATAAAATAAAGCTTACTATGTTAACGTTTAAAAAGGATTTAAGTAGAACTTAACCTACGTAGAACAATTTCAATATTATTGATGATATCTTCATTTATGATTGATAAAAAACAAAATTTCCACTTCGATAATGACGTAAGATGAGAATTCTTCAATCTAAAAACTATTTAAAAAATATATATTAGAAGAGAAATAAATATTTTATAAATAAATAGCCCTTTTATAAGAGGCAACACCTCAGAGATATTTTGATACTAGCAATTTGCATCCAGAAAAAAAAAACTACTCTGTATGTCCCTACCTCGCCCAGATTCTTAAAAGCAAAGGCATGAAAATTATGACAATTAACTATTTCTTGTAGAAAACCCTAAAGTCTGGACGGAAAAAAGATACTTCGAAGCGTAACGTACAAGACCAAAACGTGAACGTTCCAAAAACATAACAACAGCAAAAAAAAAAAAAAAAAAAAAGAAAATTCGTTGTTAATCTCCATTCGTGAAAAAATAAAAAAGAACTTTGAAAGGTTGGCAAGTCAGATTCCGCATAAAGAGCGCTAAATGACAATTCTTGTACGCTTTGAGGCCACTATTTGGCGATCGCTGGTGCGAGGCTAGGTCACGGTCGCAGTGAACGGTTGAAGTTGAGCCTGCTACAAAAACTGTCTGCTGGTGGCGATCCTCCACATTTTCGCAACGAACGTTTCGTGAGGAAAGACGTTCTCATTTTAGCTTTGCTTGAACACGCTTCTCTTACTGGGGAAATTTTAAAGCTGATTTCTTTCATTTCAAACAGAAAAATGTATACCTTCCTGTTTCTGGTTGCACTGGCTGGAGTTGGTGAGTTTGCTATTTATTCTTCATTCAGGATTTTCATTGCCATTTGCCATATATATTCTCTTTAAATGAAACTCTTTACTATACTGTATTGCAATATTTTTGTAAAGTTACTTATAATTTATATATTTATAACAATGGTTTTTAAAATCTATGACTTTTAGTTCATTCCGAATTATTATTGAATAGTTTGTAATAATGAAAAAAAGTATATGAAAGGAATTTGGAACAATAAAAAAATATTACGTGTAATAAATTTTAAAAAAATTTATCTTGTCTTCAATTTATGTATCCCCAAAATCTAAAAAGTGGTATTGAACTTAAATTGTATGCATGATTTTATTTCGAGCTTTTAAATTTCATGAAATTTTAATTTAGAAAGAATTTGAATTGAAGATCTTTTGTATTTTATTTTTATCTAAAATGGTAAAATTATCTTTTAAAATTAATTTAATAATATTTTTTTTTGTCTTAAAATCTAAATATTATTAATAATGAAGAGGAGCTGAAATTTGGTGCTGCCCTCTGTCGAAAATAAACTGAACTAGTAAAGATGAATTCCTAACAAAAACGACTAAAGTTGAAAATAGCATCTATTAAAAAAACTTATATGTGATTTTTTAGAGTTATTTTAAACTTAAAAGGTTAAACACATTTTAATTTTTGGCTCAGAATACGCGAAAAAAGCAAATAAAAATTTAAAAAATAAAGAACAGAACAGAACCAAATAAGAACAGAATAATTTCATGATTGTTTAGTGACTTTATAGTGTTAGCACTTTAGTTTGTCAAAATATTTATATTCTATTTAATTTATAAAGAAAACATTCCAAAAATAGAAATCCTTCGTTTCTTAGTGGTCAGTGATTACTTTTTTTTTTTTCTTTTTTTGCATAGTTTTTCCTTCTAAATAGTCAGTTGTACTTACCTTGTCATTTCTACAAGGACGACACGGGCAAATGGAACTTCCTGCTATTGATATACGTTCCATGACACACATTTGAAAACATGAAAACCCAATATTTGCTAAATTTTCTTTTAAATCACAGAACAAGAAAAAATTTCACGTTAAGGCAATTTTCTTCATTTGCTTCGTTCTTGGTCGAATGTAACCCTTATGTTTTTTCACGATTTTCGAAATTTAAATAACTTTCCTTTATTGCTCCAAAAAAAGAAAGAAAGAAAAGAATGAATATCCTTTTTTTTTTTCTATATTTCCAACTATGACTTATTACTGGTGTATTATAGTGTAGTTTATATTTTTAAAGCATGAAATTTAGTTGACTATTTGGTGATAGTTATTTAACTTAGAAATATTCTATTTTTAAAAGTCAGTACAATATTTAAAAATATGAATCATTTAACTATGGTTGTAATTGTATAAAATTATTTTAGCGAAATATTTATCATATAAAACAGTTACGTATAACAATTTTAATTAAATTTATATTTATATGTAGTTTCAATTCTTAATATGTGGAAAATTTCTTAAATGATGTAATTTATTAAACGATGTAATATTTGTTATTCTAGAAATGATAAAAAAATTCTTCATTAGTACTTTTAAAACGTTTTCGTAGTTTTGAATGTTTTTAATTTTTTAATATTAATTGCTTAAATATAATAAAAATTTAATAATATATTATTTTATGACAAATTTGTGAAATATACAATAATTTATTTTTAAATATGAATAGTTGATCTTTTTATATAAAATATATGGAAATATTAAACGATAAATTAATAACATAAATTATGCTAACATTTATCTTGAGCGCACTAGATTCTTGTAGAACAACGCTGAATATTATTTAAAAAATTTAACTTATTACTACTAAAAATTTAATTTAGTAATTTAAAAAAATAATAGTTATTTTCAAAGATTGTAGTCTTTCAAATATAATTGATTATAAACAGTTTGACTATTTTAAAAACATGCATAACAGTTTCCTTTCTAAAATATCAATTTAAATAAGCTATTATTGGATATTTATCTAGCCTATTAATTTTCTTATACTGTATTTTGAAAGTTGAATATTATATTTTTATCGTAACATAAGCATATAATTAAAAAAATTATTATTATTTTTTTAAATTATTGCTTTAAAAAAAAAAATGAAAGTTTTCCTTTTAAAGTCAAAGTTGAAATTTTTAATATATTCAAAAAATCACTGTACGATGTCAGACTTATCTGATCTGAAACATGTATCAAATATATTATGCAAGTTTAACAAGTACAAAATTTTTTTTTATTATGAATTACTAAATGAAAATATTATTGGGCGTCAACTTCTTTAAACTTTCTTAACTTTTTTTGTAAAAATTATTAGAATCAAGTTCGAAATATATTTAAGTATAAAAATTCTCAAATGTTTAATTTAAAAACAAAATAGAAATAATATTTAAAAAATTTATCACATATTTAACAAAAATCTGTAGAAGGTATGTGTATTTCAACAAAAATAGTAAATGGGGCATCTTTTATTTTAAATACATTCATTTAGAATAACAATGAAAGCTATTTAAAATTAAATACACCACAAATACAACAATTTTACAATATCAAATCATAAATCATTGTCAAATCTTTTAATATGGTCTATTAACCTTTTATCAATATTCTACTTAATAAAACCATCATCAAATTTTACTAAAACTTCAAATATATTCTATTCTGAAGTAACTGACTGCAATTTTATAACATTCCACTCTCATAAAATTTAAATAATGAGATTCCTAAATACACTTTATTAACTTTCTATCTCAATTGATTTTCTATCAATAGAGTTAAAACCAGATCACGAAAGGAAAGGAAAGGAAAAAGAGAAAAAAAATAAAAGAATATGTCATGATAAAGAGTGACAGCATGGTGATTTGGGTCACCCAACCAGTTTCGTGACTTCTTGCAGATATTAGTGGTTTGCAGAATTCTTAATAATATGACCAAATGGCGACCTTGTAGAATTCGAGGACTCAGACATGTTTCAAGAATACGAAATTTAAACGCTGGAAAAAAGTATGAAAGGAAAAAAAAAAAATTCTTTACAGAGAGTGTGAAGTCTTTATTTTTATATATGTCAAATTTTTTTTTTCTCTCTGTACCTTCTTCCTTCCTTTTCCTTAAAAAGTTCTAGTTTAGTCAGGTTTTTACATCCTGAATTTTTTTTTACATGTTTTTCTGACCTAAATTCTAGTTTTTTTTTTTTTTTTTTTTTTTTCCTTCTTCGATCTGGTTTGATGGAAAAGTAATCTTCTTCATCAGTTAAGAATTTGAATCCAGAACTCTTCATCTTGTTTTTAAACTTTGCTTAGCTGTCAATTCACTTTCAGTAGGCTAGATTTATTGACTCGTGATATAGTTGAAATATTTTCATTTTATCTTAATTAATCTTTACTGACTATTTAACTGAACATTTTTAAATATTTTTATGTATCGTAGAATTCGTGTTTCACTTATGTTTGCCACGATCAGTTACACGGTAGAGTAGAAATGAATTTATTACCTTTTCAGAGGACTTTCGAGATACATAGTATAAAACTCGAAAGCTTAAATATGATGTCGAATTTCCTAATCTACAAAAGCAGTAATAGCGAGTTTTGATTGCCAATCTTTTTAAAAATTAAAAAAAGATAATATTTTAATCTTTTGGGTGTAATAAGTTTTACATAATTCATGTTTGCATTTTTATGTTCCTAGCATTTGCAAATAGCGAAAGTGTTACAAAGAAAATTTTTAATTTCTTTGATGGAAGACTTTCTCGATAGAGAAAACCAATTTTTAGTTCTAATATTAGAAAAAATGCTAATATGAGAAATCATGGTAAAATAAATAAACATTTTCATAATACTTTACCTTATTTCAAATTTAAGACCCTTTCAATCCAAAAAAATGTATGTCAAACAACTCAGAATATTTTTTATATGAAAACACTTCAAAACTATTTAATTAAAAGAAATTTATGTTGTATTTTAATTTCTTATTATTATGAAATTAAAATACAGCATAAATATCTAACTATATTGCAACAATATTTTAAAAATATTTTACAATATAATCCTAACAATATTTTATAAATGTGTGAACTAAGATAGTAAGGAAAGTTAAATTCGGTATACTGAATTAATAATAATAATATACTATAAAATTACTTATTCTACATACAATAAAAGCACCATTACCAACATTTTCTGACAATTTCTTTCCTCTCACAAATAAAAAAAATGGTATACTAAATATTACAAAATGAATCTTTTCAAATTTCTGCATTCTTTTTTGTATAACATAAGCTAATATTATCTTTAATAATATATCATAAATATAACACCTTTATTAAATAATCTGACACTTTCCTCCTTGAAAAATAAACGAATATTTCTTATAACGGACTATTAACTTATTGAAAGAAAAACATGTCATTTGAAATTTGTGACAATTGCAAAATCTAGATTTTTACTACTAAAATGAAAACTACTCAACTGAATCGCGTATATCTAAGAACGCCACGTTGGTATGATACGTGACAATTATCCCCAAAACACCGATTCGATGTGAAAAAAAAAAAAAAAAAAAAAAAAAAAGCATATTACCAAAAGGAGAAACACCCTCCTAAGCTTATTCAACCTTTTCGCTTTACTCAAACGATAGTCATGGTTAACTTAGCATTGAAAATTGTCTTACAAAAGCTGCCAACCAATTTCTTAAGGTGATAAGAACCTTAGGGAAAAAAATTCTTAAAGATTAATGAAACACTCTATTGGGGAAATTTTTTTTTTTTCCTTAAGATTGATTATAGTGATATTAATACATTGTTAAAGAATGCATTGTTTCTAGGACGCGTGCTTTTAGCATCAAAGTAAATTAGGGAAGTGAGTTCAGTTTTAAAGTTTCGGTTCTAATTTTTTTTTTTTTCTTGGGAAGTTGAAAATTTCGTTCTATTTTCAGTAAACGATCAGATAATATATCATACTTGGAACCACTGAACTATAATTACAGTTTTGGCTCGTGATAAAGGAGCTATTATTAAGAACCTATATTTGTTTTCCTTGTACGTATGAAATAGTTCGACTGACTTAAAAAAAAAAAAAAGTAAAACACGAAAACTTGGAACATTGTTAAAAAAAAAAAGAATATGTATTTGGATGAGTTACGATATGTCTACTGATATTTTTAGAACCTATGATTAGGTATCTTCTTTGTATTAAAAAAACAAATTATCATGATATGTCTACAATGTATTAGTTTACTCTTTTGTTAAGTGCAGCATTATCATGGGAAAAGACCAAACTATTATTTTCATAAAATATTATTTAAATAATAGAATACATAAGTTTAAATCAATTTTAAATATCAGATGGGTATTGCAATCATATATCTAAAGAAATATCAAAAATATGTCAGTCTTAGAAATAGTACTTTGAAAGATTATTATTATATTTTTAAGAACGCAATATTATAACTAATAAATATCCTCATAAAATATTGATTTAAAAAATAAAATTTAAGAAATTTCTGTGGAAAAAAATTTTTTGTTTACTTAATTGATGATTTTAAAATTAATTGCAAAATATCTTAAATTAATTAGCAATCATTATACTTATTATTTGTCTTATTACCTTTGAATTATGTCAGAAATTTTAAGAAATGTATTATAGGTACGAATTTATTAATCAGAAAAAGGTATAATTAATTAATTAAGATTGAGTACGATTTCAGTTATTATTTTAATAAGGCACAATAGATATGATAAGGCACTTAGAAAATGCAAATTTTATCAAGATTCAAAATCTTGTTTGCGGTTTAACACAGCCTGGAGCATCATAAATTACATTCTTCACCTACACATTCTTCAATTAATATGCAATTCTAAAAAGCAAAAACATTAATCTTCGTTCTCTCTGACATATCAACTCGGGGTCTTGCACGATATTTTCCAAATCCTCCCCATGTAAATGACTCTCCCAAGTCATATAAGGTAAAGGAATGTTCTGGAATTCAATATTGAGGAAGAAAGGTTACCTTGACTCCGAAGGCCACTTAAATATTCACCATTCAAAAGGTCGAGACTTAGCGGTCATAAGAACATTACTCCTGAAATTATTCGGCAATGGTTGATTAAAATGGGCGGTTCCCCCAGGAGCTTAGGTTGATTTGAAGTAGACTTTGAAAAGTTAAAAATAAATATTCAATTCTATCAAAGGTGGTAATAAACCACTTGTCATGCCGCTTGCATATCCCCAGGCTAAAATGCGAAGGTCGTAAAATGGGGTGATCTTGTGGTTCTTTAAGGAATGCGAAAATAAGGTGACTCCTTGTTTTTGAAGTCAGTAGAACTTAATTTAAATTCCTGACTCTTCTTTGGTAGTTTCAAAACAAGAAAAAAGAAAACCATTTTTATAACGTCAATGGACTTTAAGATAGTAGCATTTTTAAATTTGTAATTTATTTTATATCTGAGAAATTAGTTTAAATTTACGGTATTGGAAAATATGTGGCTTAAAAATATTTTTAATTTGGAATAATTATAATATATATAAACTCGAAAAACTTGTTGATCACTCAAAGAGTTAATGATTAAAATATATTGATGATTATGACGCTATGAGCTAGTGATTAGAAAATAAAAAAGATGATAAGAAAAAAAGTTGAAAGAATGATAAAAGCAAATTTCGTTGCCTGGTATGTTCTCAATTTGGAAAAAATACTCCAACTAGCAAATTTCTGGAGGTTGCGTCCTCTTCCTCGAACCTGATGGAAATACTTTTGGTTATGAATTGATGATGCTAATTCCCAGCCCGGCGTTTGATTCACTTCTCAGGCTTCGAACTAAGCCATACAAAATGCAGAAGCCGGTCCATTAATCACGATTCTTGCTCTAAATCCTATATAAATATTGTCTGCCTATTAAATTGATAGATTAACAAGTTTGCCTAAGTTCTACTCAATTGAAGATATTTAAATACCTGATGAACCATTGTCTTTTCTGTTATCATATTGTAGGATTATTTTTTATTGTCAGACTTGATATTTACAATCACTTATAGTTCATTATGCAATTTTGGGGGATGTTATATATTATTATACATTATTATTATACATTTATACAATATGCGGGTGCATAAAAGAAATTTACGTAGGCCAAATGATTTTGAGTCAATTTGAAAATTAAGTGGTATTTTTACTCACATTTTTAATCACTTAGAAAAATAGATTTATTTATCAATTCACTTCTTTTAAAAGAGGATTAAAAATTTAATTGTTAATATTTCTACGAATGAAACTTTTAACTTTTAAAACATTGGAACTTTATTTCCCAAAGAAAACGTGTTGGATTATAAATTGGAATGAAATCTTTTTTTTTTGCTCTTCTTGTAATGAAGTAAAGTCACAATTTAATAAAGAAAACGCCCAAAGACAATGTTTTCTTTCTTCCTTGCACATTTCACCGACACATTTAGACAAAAGCCAGAAAGATAAATGTTCAATGGACATTAACCCACGCCCTAAAAAAAGGCTAAAAAATAATCGACTCACCCATTTAAGAACTAGAGTAGGTAAAAGGTAAACTGTACAACAAACACAAACATACCAAGTGAAAGGTAAAAGAAATCATTGCCTTTTCACCTTCAGAAAAGGACGAGATGAGAAAAATAGAAAAAAAAAAAAAAAAAAAAAAAGGTGTATGTTCCTTTCGGTTTCGTTCCTTTCTATTTTTGATGATTTTTGCGTAACATAAGAAGCTGCCAGAAAACCATCCGAAATAAAAAAAAATAATTCTAAAAAAAAGTACCATTAAGGCAAGAGGTTAGGTATTCATGTAAGTAGGTCCACTAAGGGTGGAGCAAGAATTTGTGAAAGGTGGATTAAGTGCATGGGTGTGAACCATGCTGTAAAAAGATAAAAGCATGCGTGCTGTAGGCGTTTAGGAGAAGATGGATATTGCTATTGTTTTTCAGCGGGGTGGAAAAGTTGTTGGAATTTAGTAAAAAAAAACGATCCTTTATATTACAATAATTTTGCAAGACAGTCTACTGTAACATTCCAAATGAAAAGGGGTGAAAAATATTCTAAAATTAGACTTATTTAAGAAGATAAAAATTTTGTAGAAATAAATGCTACATAATTTAACTCTTGAATTACTATTTTCTTTAATCTTTATTTTTTGTATAATAAAGATATAAATTTTAAGTACCTCACCATTTTTCTTTGTTACATTAAATAAAGAAAGATGGGTTGTAAAACAAAGAAACCTTTGGACAATCCCACCTCCTTTTTCTGTACTGTTATTACATTTCATAATTTTATTTTTCATTTAATCAAATAAATATTATCATAATCATATTCTTCATTTAATTAATTTCATTTAATCATAATCATTAATAATCAAATAATCCTTTGTGGGCAATATTTGTACTCAAACTACACACAAGACGATTTTTTTTTAACGATTCTTTTATTTAAAGAGAAAAATTTTCCTTTTAAGAAAATGTTTGATAAATTGTTCTTATTAATATATTTCTAAAATCTTTTTAAAATAATATTTTAACCCTTTTTTTTTAATTTTGTAAGAAATAGTTTTAAATAATTAATTTTATTATTTTACATATTTAAATTATATTTGCTGATTAAAATTTTTAAAAAACATTGAATAAGAAGCATAATTTTATTATTATCATAATAAATATTTTTTAATAAGTTAATTTTATAATAATTTAAATTTATTTAATGATTACATATTCTATAAAATAGGGAATGGCAAACATATTCTTGTTAACGTATGCATCTATGAAAATAGCATAAAATAAATAATTCTATTAAAAAACAATAGGTAAAAATGCAGCCAAACTTTATACTGTATAACTAATTAAATTTTAAACTGTTTTTAATTTTTAATCTTTATTGTGTTGTAAACCTTTTTTTTAAGATGAGTTCAAATGCAAGAGCATAAAGAACATCTTACTTATTAAAAATTTAAATACTGTAATTAATTTTTTAATTATTATTTCTATTGTCAACAACTGTTAAGCTTTCATTAATAAAAAGAAATAAAATTTATTTATATTCTCAAACTCTCATAAAACTTTTTAAAAGTCCATTAACTGCTCGTAAAAAGCTTCATTGTTCACATAACCTACATAGACAGCAGACATTAAAAATCGACACTCTTATGAAAATAGCACACTTTTTAACCCTTTAAAACCCAATATTTAAACAACTCTCTTGCATAATACTTTTTATACCTTATTAAATATGGTGGCGATAAAAATGAAAATCAAATAACAAACCAATATTAAAATTTAAAAAACTTTTTTTGTTCAGCGTCATTAACGAATCGTTTATTGGAAATGAACAAAAAGAAAGTTCATTGGAAACTAGTGTTTGAAATTGCTGACCTACATTTCGAAGTTGCTTAGCTGTCTCCCCAGTTAATAACCTGTTCAACAGCACGTGTCCCGGCATCATGATGAAATCTAGAAAAGCCGGTATATTTTACCTGCTTTAGAAAAATTAAGACAAGATACCGGCATTTCAGGAAGTAAAAAGAATTTTTCAGTTTCTAGGAATTTCAATTTGCATTTTGATGTCAAATCGTGTAATAGAAAAATTAAAATGAAGGTTTAATTCTAAGTTGATTTAGTTAGAATATATTTAACATTTATCGTTTGCACTGATAATAAATTATTGATTTGAAAAGAATTTGTTACTGGATTACTGCTTCAAATAAAATTCAATTTAATAAAGATAATGTATTAGTAAAAATTATTCTGAATTGTTTTTATTTTTAAAAATTAGTGTTAAATTTTTGTATCCAATAAACTATTGAAATTTTATAAACGAAATAAGGAAGATTAAATTTTTAAAAAATTAGGATTTAAAATCGATAAATAAAGATTATTTTTTTTTTGAAGTTACAGTTAAAATTCAGCAATTTTTTAATTTAGTTTTCTACTTTTTGTGAAAGCATTATAAGTCGTATTAGTCTGCAATTATAGAAAAGCAAATAGTTTTTCAATAGTTAAATGCTTTTTTAATTTTTTTTTTCAAAGAATTACAAATTTTATCATTGCAAAATGGCAGCATTTTTTAAAACTTTTTGTTATTCAGAATTGCAAAAAAAGCCTAATTTTGTAGAACAAATTTTTTAAAACATGAATAAAATTTCTTCAACTGATTGAAATAATAGGAAGTGTTCTAAGCATAAAAAATAATAGTAATAATAATAGTCTCAGAATTCTATGCCTAGAAGGAAAAAAATCTTTTGCTGCATATGAAATTAATAATAATTATGAATAATAAAAAAATATTAATCACTTTGCACAAAAAGCTTCAGGTGACAACAAAAGTTATATCATTATGTATCATAAAAAAAATTCTATTTATTTATAAAAGCACCTACAGGTAATGAATGGCCTTAATAAAATCGTTTGCTTCTTAAAGCAGAATGAAAGTAATCTGTGTTAAAATCAATCAATTATATTTATACTTTCAGTTTCCTGATTGAAAGCAATTGTATATCAAAGAGATTTATAAGAATAGGAAAGGATAATATTTTTTCTTTTATTAATCCAGCAGGAAGTTAGTATTAACACTTTTTTTGTAGAAGTCAGTTGAAACCATTGTCAAAATCAAAACAAATGCTTTCATGTTATCTTTTAGGAAATCAGTTTTTAGTTATTCTAACAAACGGAACTTTCACAGTACGAAGGTATTTAATTGTAGGCTTGAGTTTATCATATTCTGAAAGGAATTGCTGAACTAAAAATCATTTTTTAGATCCCTTAAGAAATATGATATAAAAATTTTTCTACTATTGGCGTTGGTAATTAGAGCATGAAAATAAAAAAAAAAATTACAAACTGGAATGCAGGAAATTTAAATTGTACAGAATTGCCATCAATTTTTGAAATCTTTTCAATTATTTCCTATTGAAAAAAAAAAAAAAAATCTTTATTACGAAATAGGTTTTTCTGGGTTGCTTTTTTAAGAAAAATATTTTAATAAATTTAAAAGTATTGAAAACATTTCAACAAAAAAAAAAAAATTATACATATATATAATAGAACGCTGACTTTTAGGCCTTGGTCTAGTTACTGAAATTGAGTTCGATATTAAAGACATTCTAGAAAAATGAACGTAAACAATATATTAAGCAATCGTGTCAAATTTCAGAGAAATTAGATTTTCAAGAATGTGACGCTTTATAAAAAAGCTAAATAAATGATACAAGTAGAAAATTAATTTTATTTAATTAAGTTTTTTTTTATTTCAAAATTAAATGTATAACATTATTCAATCAACTTTCTTTTTTTTTTTTTTTTTTTTTGGAAATGAATTTCTTCTAATAAATTGCTTACTGTCATTATATTTTTTCAAAATCTTATCTATGAAACACTTAAAAAGTTTTTAAAAAGTTCCAATATGTCTTTTAACTCAAATTTTTCTATTTAATATAATCGAAAATAAACAACTTTAATTCAAGCTTTTTCTCAAAGTGCAGCGTCCATGCAATTGAGTTGCCAAAAATGAATTATTTACTTTTTAATTGATTTTAATACTATTATGATCCATTTGACTTTGTTGTAAAGGTTTTATCTCACAGTTATTAAATATTTTAGCATGTCAAATCTTATATAGCAAACAAAAATAAGATCAGAATAATTATTTATTAATACATTTCTATGAGAGAGAATTCGTTGGCCCTTTCTTTAAATAAATAGAGAGAGATTAATATGTTATTAAAACAATGGTCTCTTCTTTTTCATAAATTATTAAACTATGTCTACTAATGTTTTAAGAAAAAGGATTCAAATGAACTACTTGCTTTATCTATTTAGCATAGATCATCTTGACACAGTTTCCATGACAACTAATCTTTTTCTGTAACAAGTTTTCTGAATCCGATTTAAGAGTATATGTTAATACTCGTTCCAGTTTGTTTGAAGAGTGTGCAAAAAAAAAGAAAGAAAACTAATTCTAATCCACATTGTTGTAATCTCTATTGTCATGAATAATAATAATATGTTATTTGTTTTAAGTTTTAAGAATAAAATGGAAAGGAAAAAAAAGCTAGACTGATTACGGAATGATTTAAAAAATAAAGCTTTGCATAATCTATAATCTCTTAAAAGTATTTGAGTAATCTGTAGCATCAAATGCAACCTTCAAAGATCACAATTCAGTGAAAACATTCTGCACTCTATTTTGTTGAATAATATTTCTTTGGACTTTTCTTTTTCGACGGATAAAATTGTTTTACTAAAATTATTTTGAAATAACGATTCTAATAAATGGATTTAATTAAAAAATATTTCAAAAATTACCCTGCTTCTTCCAAGTAATATCAATCGTTTTAAAAATTATGATATTTTTAAACCAGTAAATTTCATGACAATCAATGAATTTATTAAATTTAGAACTTATATACTAGTTATTCTAACTGCCTACATTTGAATATTCGATAATTATGAGTTTTTAAGATTTCTGTCAATCTTTCTTAAATCTTAGGATTGATGCTATGTTCTACTTCAATCTTTCTTCGGTCTTAGGATTGATGATATGTTCTGCTTCAATCTTAGAATTGATGCTATGTTCTGTTTTAACAGAATCCTAAAGGAATAGTTATGAAATAATATTTTTAATTATTATATATGTGAAATCAACTTAACATGAAAAGCTGCTAAAACTATTTATGTTTCTTTTTTTAAAGAAGTTTTTATTGTTTTTAATATTTTTAGTTTAATAACCAGAGGTCAATAAATATTTTAGAACCTTGATTGATATCATAATTATATAGTTAACATTATGCTAAACTTTCACTGTTTTTCTTCCGCAGTCTCCGCTCAGAGGGACGACTTCGACTGCCCTGACAACTTCGGCTTCTACCCCCACTACAGAAGTTGTGACAAGTACTGGGCATGTGAGAATGGAACTGCCAGCCTCAAAGTGTGCGGAAATGGTCTCGTGTTCGACGACGCAGATCCCCTCAGAGAAAACTGCGCATATCCATTCAGTGTCAACTGCGGAGACAGATCAGATCTTGGTGAGATTTTATTGTATAGACTGCATAATTTAAAACCAAAGTACATACCTCCATACAAGAAAATAATATTAAATTACTTTTATGACAAATTAGCAGATATTATCCAGCTTTACTGAAATTGTATCTTTTGTTAACTTCATTTTTCAAAACTATCAGCAAAAATTGCAACTGCACACATTAAAAAAAAAAATATTTTTGATGAAAACTTGTTCACATAGTCATACTAAACTCAATATTTCACCGTTTGTTTGATTAGATAGAAAACCTAATATAAGCTTTTAAAAATCTGACATGAGTTTAGTGGTATTTTGATACCAGTGAGAATAATCCGTGCTGAGAATCATCAAGCCATAGATGGCGTTAGACGTGAAGTAACTATTAACAAGTAATATTAAAAAAAAAAAAAAAAAAAATCAAATCAATTCCTACTTTTTTTCAACTATATTGCAGTAAAGTCCTTTATAAGTAATTTTCATTCATTTTTTTAAGTTTATCTGCCACCATCTATTGATAGATATATGCAACTTAAATCTAAAAAAACTAAAATTAATTAATTAAATTTAATGACTGGATTAATATTTGAAAAGACTGTATTAACATCAAGTGTCATCTACTGCAAGTTAAAAAAATGTATTTGAACGTGAGTGGATGAATAAAAAGTAGTTTATAAACGATTGAAAATTTGAACAAGATATATATATATATATATATATATATATATATAGGGAGAGTGAGAGCTAATAGAAGGAATTGAATTAAAAGCACAAGTTTTGGTTTAATTAAAAAAACTAATTAGAATTTATTATATTTTTCTGTGCCCCAGATAGAAATATTAATAATTCCATTAAACTTCTAAATGGAACAGGTTTTAAGTTATACTTGAACATACAAATATTCATTCATAGAGACTACAAAACGCTGTTTTCAAATTCCAAGCCTTTTAACCTGAGTACATTCGCCTCTAGAATGACAGATCGGTTGCAAATTTAGGGTCACCTAGATTACACCATGGTGGTCTCTTGCATTGCACCCAGGGAGTAGCAAGCTGGCTTGGTCTCCCACAAGCCATAAATGAAATGTGTGTGCATGTTCAAACGTATTGCCTTTCACCCTTTGGCCCAAATCTTTTTTTGTTAGATATTTAGCATCTCAATAAATCTGTATTTTTTCTTATCGATGTCAATTTTATCATCGCGCCTAAATGTTTTGATTAAGCTGGCGTCTTTCTTGGCTTAGTTTTAGTAAATATTCATTGAAATAGTGAACTTGTTATAAACTGTGTATAATCGACTAGATAGCAAAAGAGAAAAGAAAATTAAATTTTAATTTATAATTTGTCTAAGCAATTTATTTTTTAGAAATTAAATTTTATTTTTTGTGCAAAACTTCTTTAGTTTTA
Source organism: Caerostris extrusa (assembly GCA_021605095.1). NCBI lineage: Eukaryota > Metazoa > Arthropoda > Arachnida > Araneae > Araneidae > Caerostris > Caerostris extrusa. The sequence goes on along the minus strand of BPLR01007989.1, from coordinate 45,603 downwards.
ATATCATCTTTTCTTATGTATTTGACCCAAATGAGTGTAAAAATTATTAATAAAATAATTATTATATGTGATATTTCGACTTCAGATATATTTCTAATGATTATGAGTTAGTGTGACCTACTGACTTTTCATAAAAAGATTACTCTTTATTTAAACCGTTACATTAGTCAGTAAATGTTGGTCGATAGTATTAAGACCAATTGGAACAAACACTTCAAAAACACTGCCATCTGACTGGCATAAATTTATTTTTTCCTTCTTCTTAAATCTAAATTAGGACCTTGATAAAAAAAAAAAAAAAAAGTATCTATTTTTCTGAAGAATTGCTAATCGCCACCTTGAAATTTATCAAAGCATGTCTTACATAAATATTGATATTATTTTTATCGTTTTAAACAATACTAAATAAAATTTTCATATATTTTAATAACACAAAATCACACACATCTTTAACTGAATTGTTTTTAATGGCATAATATCTTCATACAAAATTACATAATATCTTCATACATAATATCTTCATACACAAATCGCATTAGATATTGGGGCTAGCAAATGGCTTGCAATCCAATGAATGATTATGTTCTTCCATTTTGGTGTATCATGTATCATCATCTAAAGGAACTTGTTTTATTGCTATACACGCTTGGTTTTGGATTATTGTAAGCAACACCTTTTGTATAACAAAGAACATCTCCTTCTCTTTTCCAGAGCCTCCCATAAGCACACCCAACTGCCCCCGTCTGTACGGTATCTACTCCAACAAAGAAAACTGCCGAGTGTTCTACTCCTGCTGGAACGGAGAGGCTTCCAAATACGAATGCCCACCCGGTCTTGCCTACGACTCTGAACAACGTGTCTGCGTGTGGGCCGATCTCGTCGAAAGGTGTGACCAATTCGGTAAGTACAGCTGTCCCATGCACGAACAGTGAAAGTGACTCACGGTGTCTGTTGGTTTTGGAAGCATTAGTTGTTCCAAGTAACAGTTTGGGACGACGCCTTTCCCTTTAATATTTTACTAAAATGCTGGTGGTTTGAAAGGTTTTTTTTGGCGTCGCTCGTCTTCCAGACAATGCAAGGGTGTAGTTTTTTACTGTCACTGTAATGAAACAATAAGTTTGTTCATCTTCTCTGAATAATGTTTTTTCTCTTTCAAGTCAGGGTGGCAAATGTAAAGGAAGATCAATAAACTTTCATTTTCGTACGCTAAATTATTCAATGTAATTTTAATTTTTCTTACTAGTTCTCAAATAGAGATTATCCAATTTGTTTCTAGATTTTTGTCATCTTCTATTCAATTATATAAAATTTAGTGTTTTGTTCTGAAACTTTCTTTGGTGTCAATAAAAACAGTCAAGGAATGAAAATTTTAATTAAAAACATTAATTTGGCATAATTACTTGATTCTCGATATTTAAAAAAATCATTTTAGTAGTTTAGTTTAGTCCGGTTTGTCGCTCTACGGTTATTTTCAGCACACTTTTAGACTAATTAGACCGGGACCTACAGTTTAACGTGGATTCCGTACCACTCCCAAACATCCATGCCACCTTCAGGATTTTAACCTGAAGCATATGGTATACCAAAGTCAGAATAATAGCCAATTGGCCATCAGGCGGCAATCATTTTAATAAGAACATATAACTTACTATATGTTTCAGAAAGATTCATATTTCTCATTTTAATTATTTGTAAAATGCCATATTATAATATCTAGAAGCATCAAGAGACAACTATTACTATAATCCTTTTGTGACAGCCACTTATGGTACAAATCTTTTCGTAGCAGTGCAAAACATAAAATTACATGAGAATTTCACAAATCAATTGTATTATATATATGGGGTTTCTTCTTTTTCATTGGCGCAACAGCCGCTTGGTGGGCCAAGGCCTGACTGCCTACTACAGATATTTATGGGGTTTAATTAACAAATAAATTTAGAATTTACCTTTGTTTCTGTTCTGAGAACTAATTCTTTATTTAATTATTAATAATGGCAAGTTTTATTTACGCCACCTTCTGATTTGCAGAAGTTGCTGAAGGATTCGTCTGCCCCGACCCATCCGATGTTGACCAACCTGGACTGTACAGCAGGCACGCCCACCCCACTGACTGCAGAAAGTTCTACGTGTGCATTGAAGGAACAGCCAGGCCCTACGGATGCAGTTTGGGAACCGTTTTCAATGTTGACAGTCTGCAATGCGACGAACCAGAAAATGTTCCCGGATGGTAAGTTGCATGAATTATTGACTTCAGTTTTAAAATGTATTTAGATGTATGATGGATAAAAAATTATGATGTGTAAGATCAAGATGATTCTCGTTAACTATAGTGATTAATATTGAAAAGATTTATATATGCATTTCTCTATTTCCTTTTATTTTTATTTTCTAACTTGCTAGATATAAATGAAATATTTTAATAAACTTGTGTTAAATTAGATTATGATTAAAGTTTTATAATTTTTGCAAAATTTTATGATTCTAAATTAATTTCTAAAAATATATTTTCATTAAATGTTACACGAATATCATAAATTGCACATTATCAAAATTGAATGTTATAGTGCATCATAAATTAAATAAAAATTAAATAGTTTATGATGTGTATCATACATTAAAACAAATGATTACATCGCCAGACTTCTGCTCCATCATAACAGCAGCTGCCCCATCTTTCCTCCTTCCATGAAGGATACGACAACAGCAATGATTGCATCGAATTTAAGTAGTTACTAATAACAAATGATTCTTCACGAATCCAACTAGAAATTTTGTCCAAAAAGTTGTAGTGCTTTTAACTGTCAATAGTCAACTAATAATTTTTATAACATCAATCCATAAGTTAAAATTACAATAATCTTTTGAGTGTTTTTAATTAAATTTGATATTTAAAAACTTTGAAGAATATAGTTTTCGTACGAAAAATGGTATTAATCTTTTATTGAAATCAACAAAAAAGTCATTTAAAATCTGTACGTAACTCAAAATATTATTTAAGTATCTCAAATACATCTTGGTATGCTGTTTTCAATCTTGTTTCCTTTTCTTTTCCAGTGAAAACTACTACGGAGATCTCGACGTGAAGACACTCAAGAAAGCCCAAGGTTGAGTCGAAGCATCTGTAGATAACTTTGGATTTGGGCAAACCTAAATCGTACCTTCCAGTCAAAGATCTTCCGCTTTCTACTCCCATCCATCTTCTGTACATTCCATATAGACGAAACACTGCACACTATTCATCCTAGGAAAAAAAAAAAAAGAACTTTAAAATACGATTTGTGGAATTTTTTTTTTATATAAAGAGTTCACCTTACAAAACAGAAATTTAATTGAGTTAAGTTATTTGTCTGGAGGTTCTTTCCACACCCTGCGCAGCAAGTAGAGCTTGCTATAAAAATATTAACATGCCCACAAAATGAATTCCAATTTAAGTTTAAATTAACCTACCACCCTTTGATTTTTTTTTACACCCTACCAATGCCCACTGCGCAGTTTTTAAAAGTGCCAACGCTAGCTTATTATTATTTTTGTTTTCTTACGTGGTCAAAGTACTGACTATGATAATTTTTTTTTAAAAAATAATAATGTCTTGATTTACTAAAGTAGGATATATATTTTTATGATATATTTTTTTGTACAACGTCGAGTCATGATGTGTCCCGAGTTTGTTTTCTTTGTAGGGAAATAAACTGTGATGATAAGTGAATGTAAAAAAAAAAATTTACATTTTGTTTGGTGTAAATAAAGATTTCTCTAAAAAAAATTGTGTGGTTTTTATTTATGTGTTTCTTATTTGTTTTTTAGTGTATGATTATGATAAGGTCGTGTCCATTTGAGTTAGAATCCGAAGGAATTATAAATTAATATGACATTGCTAGCAATTTCCGTAAAGCTTTTCTGTACAAAATCTTTTTCGGTAGTTACAAAATTTGGCTGAAATAGTAATCATCATCATCAGTGGAGCAGTAGTCCCATGCTGGGCCATGGTCGTCTGTCTGCTGGCAGATTTCTAGACTGTAGATGTTTTCTTTTTACGGGTAGGGTTGTCAGCACTACACCCAACATACTAGACCGGGACCAACTGTTTAAAGATGATTCCGCACCAAACATCAATGGCACAGCTGGGAATCAAACCTGTGGCAAACTGCTTCAGACACTCTGCCATTAGAACCGTATCAGTGTGCTAGAGGCCTGGAGGTAGCATGGATGTTTGTGAGCGGTTCGGAATCCACGTCATACTGTAAATCCGAATCTAATTAGCCTGAAGTGTGCAAAAAAAATGATCGTGGAACGACAAACCAAACCAACCTACAGACATACATGGCACCACCCGTATTTGAACCCGAACTCTGTGGGACCGGGTACTAGAGCGCTAGTCACTCAGCCATCAGCAGGTAAAAATGTGTACTACAGAAAATTCTGCCTTTGAACAATCATTACACTTTATGTACACCCTTCTCCCTTCTGTTTTAGTGGTGTGGTGGCCAATTAGCTAGTGCTCTGGGTTTTAGTATCACAGGTTTCAGATTCGAATCCTAGCGGTGGCATGAATGTTGGTTAGTGATTCGGAATCCACGTTAAGCTGTAAATCCCGGTCTAATTAACCTAAAATGTGCGTACAATGGCCGTAAAGCGACAAACCAAACCCGTCTTTCAATTTGCATGATACTGAAACGATATGTTCTAGTTCGTGCGATTCCTTCAGTTTTTTTATTGTACTTTTGTAGACGTCATGGATTATGTTCGCTCTACGGTCATTTTGTGCACACGAGGGCTAAACAAACCGAGATCTACAGTTTAAAGTGGATTCCAAACCACAAACAAACATCCATGCCCCCGCCAGGATTCGAATCTGAAACCGTCACGGATTTGGTGTTTCATTTGATTTGGGGCTCTTTCATTTTATATATTTACCCAACTTTTGCATCTAATCTAATTGATAGGTTTCTTTGGCAAATTTATCAGCGTTGAGCTAGTATACACATCAGAATTAGACTAGTTTAACGATCTTTCTTTATAAAGAATAAATCTTTTCGGTGAACTTTAAAAAAGCGTTTGAAGGACAATTGTACAACCACAGAAAACAACATTTCAATGAATAAAAACATAACAATAGTGAGTTCCATTTTATATTTTTTTATTATTTTAAACTAGTTTAGAATTTTTATTTAAACTTAAATATAGAAGTATTGTTTTTTGGAAAACTGATTTTGTAATGCTGTTAAGAAATTTAATTTATATATCATTTAGTGAAAAAATCTTATTTTACTAATATGTCTACAATCCAGATTAGCGTAACGTTCTCACAAAGTTAAACTGCATACATTTCAATAAAAAAAAAATCAGAATAAGTTTTTAGTTCATTGAGGGAAAAGATTGAATTTTTCTAAATCAAACAGAACACATATGGAATGATATTATCTAACGAATTTCATTTATTTATGATTCCAATAAACTTTTGCTTCCGATTATCGCATCTTATTATTTTCCCCATCTCCTTAAGAGATAATAGAAAGCATTTTTATTGCAATATATTCCAACTTCTCTATTATAACTAATATTTATTTACTTTACCATTATCCTGAATCAAATCATTATCATTATCCTTCATAATCCATCATAATCATTCATTATCCCAAATCATCCCAATTCTTAATTTATTACCTCCTCCTAACTAGAATGTTATTTTTAAGCTAAACAATAGACAGAAAATGGTCAGAAGATTTCAAGAGAACTGCTTCAAGTTTGAAATATTTTAATTTCAATGGAGTTCAAATATATATTAAAACTAAAATGCATGCCATACAAAAATATTACGCAAATTACTAATTTAATTACATTTTGGCAGTAGTAAATTACTATATACTTTTTATATGAAAGAAACTTATTATTTATATTATAAACGAGTTGTTTTTCTGAAAGAAATTCGATTTCTCGTGAATATCTTTTAAAGAACATTTAGTAGAAAATTACAAGCTTAAATAGAATTGAAAAATTTGTAAAAAATGGATTGTAAATGAGATGCTGAATCAATATGCACATTCATTTCTCAGTTCTAAAAACGTTAAAAAAATTCGAAATATATTATAATGTAGAGTATCAATTGTCTTAACTCGTAAACTGATAATTTTATATAGCATATTCAATTTTATATTTTCAATCAATTGTTGCAAATGCTAGAAATTTTGACTTTGAAGATATGATTGTATTCAACTAAATCATACTCAAAAAGCTTTCAGACATATCATATTGTGGCCTACAGTTCTTTACTTTCTTCGTCAACAGAATCTCATATGCTCATTTGAATCCTATTCTGATTTACAGTTTTCCTATCCAATACTTAAATAACAGTAAGAAAACTACCCAACCTTTCTTGGTAGAAATCGCAGTGCAATAAACTTTTACAACAGTAAAGGGGATTTTTGTATCAACCGCCTACAACTTTCCCACAACCTTTAGATTACACACAGGAAAATTTCAGCCAGACTTTATTGTTTAATATCTCAGCTTAAAAGCCATTACTGGGAATCAGCATGTGCCTTTACATAATTATTCAAATAGATTGCATAATTATTCAAAATAGAAGCAATCATCTCGTCTGCAGCGAGATCATTCATAATAATACTAATTTGGTTATTACAGATCCAAACCAATAAGCTAATCTGTAGGTATCCCATTACTATAAACCTTCCGCTCAGCAATTTATTCCTTTTGATCTTTCAGACGATTTCTCTCACAGTTGTAATGAATTCCTTAAATTTTGTGAATTACCACATACTATATGTGCTGCTCCTAATATTTCCGTAGACAGTGATAGCATTCAGTTAAATTAATTAAAATTCTTCCCGATCATTATCTTGGTTCAATGCCCAAATCTTCTCAATTCTTAAGTCACACAAAGGTAGTGAATTATGTAGGTAGCCATTACCTCCTATTGACTTAATTTCTGTTTCATGCGAAATTTTTAAAGGACTCGTATTTAAGAGAATCATTCACTTTTCATTTCCCGATAAATTTAATCTTTATTATATCAGCTTTCTTTCTGTTAAATATTGTATGTTCTGCTTGTCGCTACTTCACAAGATCTTCAAAACAAAAAATATCAAGAATTATTTCATTTTTATGCACTACTTTTTTTTTTTTTTTTGCCTATGATTCTTATTTGGAGAGATAATTTATTACATAAAATCTTACAAATTGGTATAAAGGGAACCGCCATATTGGGTTTTTAATTTCATCAGTAACAGGAATTTATATGTAAAGTGGAAAAACTCTGTTTTGATTAAATTATTTTCTATTTACGGCGTTCAACAAGGTTATGTTCTAAATGCTGTCCTATTCACGGTCTACATGCACGATAGTTGTAATAACATCCCCGCTCATAGCGAATACTCATTATCTGCAAACGACATTTTTTTTTTTTTTTTATTTAGTATTGATATAAAGAAAATTTTCTCTTTGATCTTCAAATTGCTCTTCAAAAAAATCACTAAATGGAACGAAACGTAGAGATTCACCTTTCAATCTAAAAATACGCAGCAGAAAATTTTTCAAATAAAAACGTACATTAATTCAACAATGAAGATTTACAGCATCATGAAAATTCATCGAAGATTCACAACTTTTTATTCCATGAAAACAACACATCCGACTTCGTGGTACCATTTTTTTTTTTTTTCTCTCATAAACTCTTCCTATATCTAAAAAAGTAAGCCATTTAAAAGTTAAATGCATTCCTGTGCTTGTTGGTTCTGGCATCTCATTCAAATCGTAAATTTTACTATACGAAACCTACTCGAATATGGATCTCCTATTTTTATCTCATCTAAACTCTAATCCCAGATTGTCTACCATTCAACTTTACTTTTTCGAAATGGATTGTTCCTTATTTTACAAAAAAAGAAGAATGTCAATTTCCATCGTTTCAGAGGCAGCTTTTGCTGTCACAGTGCTTTTTCTCAAATAAATTTCTTTAGATTCCTTTTCTCCTCTTTCTATTTATCTTAGATGTAGGAATCTACAAGGTTGAAACAGCCCATTTCTTTTTAAACTACAGCAAACTTACTAAACTTAAACCTCTGATCTTCCACTTTAATTCCCAATTATCCACCAATTATTCTCCTGCATTCAAGACATACCTTAAACATTTAATAATTGTCATCAAATCTTTCCCAGGAATTTTCTTCAGAACAGAATTGCAATCACAACAGTATTTTTCCAGGTTAAGCCCTATCACTGGGTTTTAATCATCTCGGCATATGTTTTTCAACTATATCATCCTAAAAGACAATCTTCAAGATTTCAAAAATTACAACCTTTAGTCCAAATCAAAACCATCTTAACATTTTAATAATTGGGTTTCTCCGAATTCCGGGCATATTGACATTACAAAGGATGAAATAGCAGACACTTTTAGTAAAATCAACAACAGACCCCATCCTTTTTCACTGTAGAAAAAATCATATTGCCAGAGAAACATAAAATGTAACAAACAAATAATAGTTGAGATATTAGCCAAACTTGCATTAACTTATCATCACTGCAGATAGCCAATTGGCTAGTGCAATGGCATTGATACCACAGGCTTCATGTTTGTATTCTGGCAGTGGCATGGATGTTAATCAATGGTTCGGATTCCATGTTAAACTGTAGGTCCCCCGGTCTAATTAGCCAAAAGTGCCCAAAGAAAAAATATATATATCGTAAAAGCGACAAAACAAAACCAATTTATTTACCACATTCTCGCCAGGCTAGCCTGTGCTAAGAAATTTTAAAAAGATTAATTTGCAGTTAATGTTAAAAATGAAAAGTTTGTCAGAGTATAGACATTGTTTACCCTCTGTTGTCACCAATTCAGCTTGTATTTTCAAGGAGTGCTTATGATTACCTTATCTGTAATAAATTAGTTATTCATTAAATTGGAATCACCTTGTTGCTAATTACAAATATATATATCCTGTGTGTTTTTCTCTCATATCTTTTCAGTACCAACATCTAATATAAATGTTTTTATAAATATCAATTGAGCATTAATGCACATTATTATTTCTGATAATAATAATTTGATTTAATTGATTTAATAATAAAAGGAGCACGTCGTTATAAATCTAAATACCAATTCTTTAGCTGAATGTTTAATCCAGGTAATCAATCAAAATTTTCAATTTATTTATGATTCTGAATTAATTTCTAATTAATTTAATGCCTCGAAAACAAAAAAATTGTATTGAGAGTAAAAAAGTTATTATAATTATTTTTAAATTTCTTCTTTTAAAAAATTAGATTACTACTATAAATAACGTTCTGTAATTAATTTTTTATTAAAATAAATTGTTGAACCAATATAAATATAAAAATAAATATTTAACCACAAATTCAAATCTAGTGGCCATAATGCAACATGAAGTTTTTCATTATGCACTAAGACATCTCAATGGTCGCTTTTTTCGCAGTGATCTAAAAAAATAGTAACAAGCGTTCATTTTATTTCTAATTTCATTTGGCATCAAATGTGTTATCCTTTAAATTTTGTCGGCTGTTTTGGTTTGCGCCAAAGTTTTCCAAAATAAAAAAAAATTGTGTCCATAAATCTCAAAGTCAAGTCAGGACAAAAAAAAATATTTTATATGACTTCTTTTGAAATTTTCGAGAGATCGTCTATGGTAGAGTGCGATGAAATTGAACCTAAATTATTTTTAGGAAATCTCGATGCCGCCGAAAGCGGAGAAACATTAAAAATTATGGGATAACTCATGTTTTAACGATTTACATGTTCCCTATCACTAAGCCCGAAGATCTGGCTATCGAAACATTATTCATTGACTTGGAGGATTCTCCTGATTGTGATATAATGTCATGTTTTGAAAAATCAAATGCTTTTATTAAAGAAGGCCAAGAGAAAGGGGGTTGTCTTGTACATTGGTATGACTATTTTATTAATTTAAAATACATTGAGTGAATTGTCAAGTTACACAATTGCCTTTTACTATCTTTTAATGATGCTTATCCGATTTTTTTTTTTTTTTTTTTTTAATATTTTAAAAGTTAAGTAAAAATTATAATTCTTATTCACTTTCATCCCTGAAAATTTTTTCAGTGCATTTATATATTTTTTTCAACATTCCAATGGAATATAAAATATTATATACTCACTCTAATATCATTTAAGGTATGCTCATGAGAAAAGAAGCCTGTTCAATAAAACATACAATTCATGTGAAACCTTAAATTAAAATCTTAACTGTGGATTTTATTTGTTATCCATTTGCTTCAATGAGTAAGCATACAAATCATGTATCAATTGGAGGTTATATTTCTCCCCTATATCCATTTGTACATGCTTAAAAACAAAGAATTTTTATATTTTATATATATTTATATGTGTCTAATTTTGAAACGATTGGTTAAATAAATATTACATACCTTGTAACACTTTGCTTGAAAAATTTTTTTAAAATATATTTTTAAAATTTTTATATGTGTCTAATTTTGAAATAATCGATTGGTTGAATAAATATTACATATCTTATAACTCTTTGTTTATTAAAAATTATTGTATGAAATACTTGATGCCGTAATTTGATTGTGAGGTATTAATATTTGAGAAAATGTTGTTAAATAAAAAATTAATAAAATATCAAAAAACTCAAATTTTTCTGAAGATTTAAGATTAAATTTTCATAATTAAGTTTTAATTTTTTTTTAATTTATTTATTCAAATGTCATAATAGTGTACATATGAATGCAAAGTACTGAAAATGCACTCTGATAGTTAAATGAGCTACTTAATATAGTCAAATACTAAGAACAAAATTGTACTTTCAGTAAAAAATTTCACTGAAATAAGTATTTTTAAAAAGATTTAATAAAGTAAGATAAATTGATCATCAATAAATAGACTCAGTATGTGGATTCATCCATTCTGTAAAACTCTACTGCTCTATTTTCAGAATGTGAGCAAAGTACAAGCCTTAAGAAATAAAACATTCGATTTCATTAATGAGCAGATTAAGTTCTATTAATATATTTATAGAATTTCTTTTATTGATTAACATAAAAGAGCTAATAAATCTGATTTTCTAGCTGTGATTATGTCTATTATCTTAAAATCATCATTATAATTTCAAAACAATAGTAAATTATTATTTAATTATTATTTTCTAGAATTAATTAAGATAACAAAACATGTGAATTGACTTGTAGATTATTCTGTATATTTCTAATGTAAAGAATTCATTAGTTTCAATATAATAAACGTTCAAATATATCAGGGTCACTAATTTAAAAATACTAAAGATAATAACTGGAATAATTGTAAGTATTTTTGATTACTCAATTGCTTTATAAATTAAGATAATAATAGTTACATATTTTTTAGACTTCACAAATATTATACATGCAGATGATCAATAACTAAATTTATTTTAACTTGGAAACATTTGAATCAAATAGTATAAATTTGAATTTATGACATTTAATGAGTGGGTCTTGATGGCCGAGCTCTGGCGCTCAGTACCATAGATTTTGGGTTCGAGTCCCAGCGGTGCCATGGATAATAGCCTAATAGGATCGTAGAGCATTGCGGGGGCCTTGTTACTCAGTGTCCATAGCTTATTTTAACTACACTCGCCCTGGGTAGTGCTAATGTCAGTGCAGCCCTTGTTTATGGCATATAAAGATCATGGTTAAGTATTTGCCAGCTGCATTAGGAAAAAAAAAAAAAACCATTTAATGAGTAAAAGTAATTGTAATAGTAATTTTTAGAAAATATGCTGTGAATGTAAAAAAAAAAACAACTCTGTATTTTAAATGGTTATTGAAAATTAAGTACTAGTAATAATATGGAATTAGAATTAAAGTATTAAAATTAAAAGCATGAAATTTTTAACCTTAATATATTTTTTAATGTAGTGCATATCAATTTAAATTTTTATGAAATGTTATATGAATTGTAAATTATTTTAACAATAAAATGAATGAAAAATAATTATATTTTCTTATTCCTTTATCATTAATTAATAATTTGCATCTCCTAATATTTCTAAACAGTTATGGTGGAGTGTCGCGCAGTGCTACATTAGTTGTTGCTTATTTGATGAAAAAGTATAATATTGGAGTCGATGAAGCTCTTCAGAAAGTTAAAGATAAAAGATATTGTGCATGGTAAGTCTAATAAATTGATATAATTATTGTTATAATAACAGCTACATTTTGCAATTACTATGAATAGTAATTCTGCTACATATGAATGTAGAAACTACATATCTCTACATACTAACTAAATATCTTCTTTTCATACAATTTCTAAATATATTCTTTTATAAAGAAAGATAAAGGAAATATAAAGATGTCTATTTACGTTTAAATTAAATATGCATGAAACACATACATAATGAAATGTTTATTTTTATTTTCGAGACATTAGAACTGAAAGCTAGCGGTTCCACATTGAATGTTACATTCAATTATTTATGAAATTTCCCTTGACTGCAATGCATGCTTGTATATGACTCAATTAGGAATAGAGTACTGATGTCATGTGATACATTTTTCCAAACATTCATCAATTATTTTCCTAAATTTTAATATTTTGTGGTGCCCAAGTCTGGCAATCTGTCATATCCTATGCATGTTCAGTTGATGAAAATTCTAACTATATTGTTGGCTAAGTAAGAAATTGAACAACACAGAGACCATGCTGGGTTTGGCATCGTCAAGTTGTAAAATGTGCTCCATGATGGTGTGCCAAGAAAGATTATTTAAATTGTCATAGGATGTCAACAACATATTATTGAGCTTGTTGTGAAGTTTATATAAAATTTTTAGAGGTTGTTATTATTGTTGAGGGTTAAATACAAATGTCTTATGGGGCTATATGAGACTAACCTTGCCTAGGCCGATCAATGTGAAATGTTTACCACAGGAAATATGAAAAGAAAAAGTAGCATGCTGAATGATGGACAATGATACCCAAAATGCAAGCCTATTGCATTTAATCAAATCAGCTGATCTTGTTTTGCACTTATGCATCTTGGCTACCTAGAGATTTAATTTTGGTGTTGCTTACCTTGTATTTATCATTTTTATATTAATATGGTCCAAGTAAACTCCTATTATTCTATATGGTCAGCCTACTTCATGTATACCAAATATTTGACCTTGTCCATGATCTTTCAATTATTTATAAGGTCTTAAAGTGCATTATTATTGTAAATGTTTGGGAGAAGTGTAATATTTATAGCAAGAAAAATTATAATGGTCTCCAGTTGTTAACTAATTTGTTGATTGCCAGTTGCATGGTAGCAAAAACCATCATCAATTGCATGATAGCTAACATTAATTGGTACAAAAATTTAAGTATTTACTGTCTTGGGGTTTAAAAAAATTTGCATGAGAATTTTAAAGATGGTTGGTTTAGTTTTTAGGTATTCTTCAATTTGCAAATGAGTGTATTTACTAAATGTTGATATAAATTCTTTTTGCATGTGCATAAATCAAATTAATTGCATTATATATTAAATTGAATATACCTAGATTTTTTTTTTTTTTTAAGCTTCTGATATATTTTCTTACTTGTTTTCAGCCCTAATGCGGGATTTTTATCTCAATTGAGATTATATGAAACCATGAAGAATACCCTAGATGAAAACAACATTGATTACAAAATTTTTTCATTGTATCATCTTGGGAGACAAGTTTCTTCTGGTAATATTCTTATGCATATAATTACAGGGTGACCACTACTCAGAAAAATTCAGTGAAGAAAAATGTGGTTAGCAATATCAGGAAAGTCAAGAAACAATTTTGTTATCTTCTTTTTCTTAAAACTGCTGGCATTCGTACCAAAAGCTTAAATCTGAAGCTACATTGTGTAGCAAGTGAGAGCAAAAATATAAGGAAGTCAATAAAGCAGTGCTTTATTAGTTTTGCAATGGTCTGTCATTAATCTGGGCTGATAATCTTCTCTTGGCTACCTCCAGCCTCTGCATGCACTCCACTGAATGGCTATTCTACTGTGAATAACTGCTCACTACCACATGTCAATTGTCTCCCTAGACATCACCCTACTTGCAGTAGACTAACAGATCTCAATTAGTTGCTGATTGATTGTTCTTAGCTCTGCACTTTGCTAATTATTTATAACACCATGCCATCATTTGTGATAAATTGTAGATTTAATTGTGAGTACACAGATGGCAGAAAATATCCCAAGTTGATTATTTGGAAAAGAGAATGTCAGAGCAAGATGTGAAATGTAAATAGGTTTAGTTAATAAAATACATTTTTTCCTTAGCAGCATTGATTTTTAGCCTATTAAAATCCATGCTATAGGAAAAAAATATGTCTCTGGTTGCAAGATTGCCTCCCAAAGGGAGTTAAAGAGCACTAGAAGGAATGACATATAAACAACATAATTCCAATTCTATGTAAACAATGTAATGTTTAACATGATTCTGGTCTGTTTTGATAAATCCTTCAATAGAGGACCAAGGAGATAACAAATGGGCATATCAGTACATCTGTGAGATAAAAACGAAACTAAAGTTTCAATAAGATGTTGAAATTCCTCTTTCTTGGACACATTACTGTGAATGATCTTATAAGTTCCAAGAATGATCTTGGACAACACTTTGATTGCCAGAAGATAATCCTATTAATAATATTTTGATGGATGGCTCAAATTTCAGTTGGGCTTTCCTACATCTATTAGTATTTGATATGAAAACTGATCCAAAAATCATAAATATTTTATCATATGGTTATGCATCTTTCCAGTATGTTTTCTGAAAACAGAATGGCAAATCTATTCATTTTTTAAGATTATTTATTATGTTTTTATGCATGATAGCTACTGTGTTCAAACCATTCTTTGTAATTTTTGAAACATCTAAGACACAGCTAGACTCATTTTTCAGTTTCTAAGCAAGTCAAATGAACATCAGGATTTGTAAGTAGTTGTAAAGTTCTTTCTAAAATCCTCCCATAGAAGTATCTGTGTTAAAATTGAATTTTTATTGAATAACTTTGTTAATTAAAAACCATCCTTTCATTGTTTTGACTTCCAATGATATGGACATTGTTGCTTTTCCCTGATTTTTTACAATGTCCGTACCATTTTCTAATCAGGCTTCTTTTATTTACTCGCACATAGAATGCAAAGTAAAACTGAAATGTTCAAATTACCAACAACCCCATTTTTCAAACTTAAAATTCTTCTATTATTAGCAGTTAAAAGAAAAAAATACAGAAATTAAAATAACAAGAAACCTACTAATATGCTCAAAAAATTGGCATCTTCTAATGTTGAAATGACAAAGAAAGCATTATTTACAAATAATGTGATAATACAACCAGACATGTTTTATATTCATTATGACTGAAAGTACTATAACTAGTATCATTTTTCCACCACTACAAAAAACTTAACAATT
Source organism: Caerostris extrusa (assembly GCA_021605095.1). Taxonomy (NCBI): domain Eukaryota; kingdom Metazoa; phylum Arthropoda; class Arachnida; order Araneae; family Araneidae; genus Caerostris; species Caerostris extrusa. Next base: position 30,169 of record BPLR01007989.1, on the reverse strand, counting down.
TCCACTCCAATACTTAAATATAAAGATTCTGCAATTTTTGCTATTCTTGTATCTGCTGCATCAACATCAGAATTTTGATTCTTGTAAAACTGAACCTAATATCAAGGCTTAACATAATTCAGCAGTTCATACAACTGGAAAAAACAAAACAATAGACAGAAGTTAAAACATATAGTATTGAATTGAAAAATATTTAAAAAACTACTTTCTATAGAATCAGATATTGTACCTATGACAGACAGGGAGAAATAATGAAGCTAATATAAATGATGAGCTTAGTGACTAGCACTCGTGCACTCACTATCACAGATTTTAGGTTTTCAAGTCCCAGCTGTACCATGGATGTCTATAGTGGTTCGAAATCCACTTTAAACCATTGATCCCTATCAAATTAGCCCTCAAGAACAACAAAATGACAGTAACAAATCATGAGGTCGGGCATAGGGCCAAACACACTACCCCATAAAAAGGAAATTCGCATGTTTAGAAATCTCAGTCAGTAAAAATTTAACAGATCTCATCTTGATTCTAGCATCGGATGGGCCTTGCTGTTGGAAGCTGACTGAGACAATCTTGGTCGGAAATGGCTGTAGAACTTGAGAAGAATAAACGGCATTATTGAGGTATTTGATAATGATGAACTTATTGATGAGCCTCATCAAAAGCCAGGGATTCTTTTAATTATTTTGCCTGTTTTATCCTAGTCAACGTCAAGTGTTTTTTCTTGAACCACAATAACTTTTATTTGAACAAAATTGTAATATTATATTAGATCTACTACTGTTTTAATGCTTACTGATATTTTTTTTTTAATTAACCTGTATTTTATGACTCCTTTAGGGACAGGAAGTTTAACTAGATTTGATTTTTAACTCTTCATTTGGACAACTTGACAAATCTAGCCCAACCTAATCATTTCCTATGATACGAAAGGATTTCCTTTGTCAAAGCATAATGGGGAATCCTGTTCTATAGATGATTTTGTTCTTAAAAATTTACTTGTTATTTGTGTTTTGAGTAGTAAGAAAACATGATTCCACCTCCCGCCTCATACAGTAGCTTAAATAAGAATTTAATTTTTCTTAAATATTAACAATTCTTATTTTATAATATTCATTAACTCTCTAGTATAAACACAAACTATTATGGATGTGAAATTTTTAGAATAAACTTTTTGTGTATGTTGTAGCCATCAGTGTATATTGACAATACTCGATTTTGTGGAGTTACCTTAAAAGACTGGCTACATGATGCAAATGATTGCATTTTCATTTATATTCTTATTACTCACAGAGCTAATTTTTTGTACTAAAGAATTTACTTTAATATGCAAATGAACCAGATTTTTAAAAATGTGTTTGAGCTTATGTAATAAGCCATTTTTTTTTTAGCATACAACTTAAAATTCAGGTTTTTTATTAAGAAAGTATTTAATTATGCTATATTGACAATTTTTTTTTTTCATATTTGTCCTGGAACAGTTAAGGTAAAAATTTTCTTCAGGTTAGTGGTCACTCTGAATTATATTAGTTTGTAGTAATAATACATATTTATATTTTCTGTTTCTTTCTTTAAAGGTGATGAAATTAATTTATCTTCAATTTTAAAGAATTTATGTGAAAGGTTTAAATTTTTTTTAGAATAAATTCTTAATGATTTAAATTTTGAAATTAAATCAATTAGCAATCATATGTATTTAGGCCTGCTTCGAAATATAAATATTCCCCCAAATCATGTAGTTGTAGTCAATTATATTATTACACATTTTACTTCTTATTTAGTAATTATGCATTATAAGTAGCAACAAGTATTATGTAATTTTTTTATTTTTATAAGTCTCTTTTTTTTTTTAATAATTTTACCACATATATTATGACAATTTGAATGTTTTATTAAAACTTACAGAAAATAAAAAAATATTTATCAATCGACATTTAAAATTGTTTCATTAAACAAATTTATTTTAAATTTTTTTTTTTTAATTGACTTGTATTAGGTTTGGTGCAGATTTTATACATTGAATCATTAAAAAAAATAATATTCAATATTATTGGACAGTATTTATCTTTTATTTTGTCATATTTTTTAGTGTTTTATTAAAAACCAATATAAAAAATTTTGTTCAAAATAAATCATCAATTTAATTTTTTTTTTTTTTCAGAAAATAATTTTCATGCAATTGAAGATTACTTATTTAAATTCAAAGAAAAGCAGTTTGAAGGTGATAAATTCAAATGCCGACAGTGCAGGTAAATAATTATTATGTCTTTTATTAATTAATTATTTTATTTAAAAGTACTAGTATTAAGGTTTATTCTAATTTTAGCTTAGTTTTTTTTTTGTAACATTTGATTTTTTAATAAAAGTGAATTCATTTTAATTTTAATGAAGATTAGTTACTTAAAAAAATTATATTGCCACTCATGTTGCTTTTAGTGTTCAAAATTTATTTTATGTATTACTTAATATTGAAAATTTAATAATTTTGTTTCTTTAAAGTAATTATTTAGCTTGTGCATCTTGAGTAATTTAAAAAAAAAAAATATTATTTTTTTTTTTTTTTTATTTCAGAAAATGCTTATTTCTACAAAGCAATGTTATACCTCATATTAAAGGGCAAGATTTGTATTGGAATAATTTTGCCCAGCAGCTTATCTCAGAACAATCACAAACAATTTGTAAAAACTCATTATTCATTGAATTTTTACCATGGATGATGGAAGCACATCAGTCTCTCTCAGGAAAGGTAAGTTTTCAATTATTTATTAAATATATAAATTTTTAATATTGTTAGATATTTAAAGTGTTTCACTGATAATTATTAAAACTATTTATAATTTATTGTTTACTTGAATTCACTGTTTCTCGAACACAATTCCTAGTGGATGTTGATTTATTTGTTAAAAATTCTAGTATTAATCTTAAATATATATATATATACGAGGACAGAAAACTTGATAGTTCATTTTAAAAATAATTTTTTTAAATTATCCATTAAATATTAAAATACTTAATTACATATTAAAATTGTTCTACAAGATAAAACTAGCATTTGTTTGAAATCTAGACAGGCTAAATATTTTGTAAATTTGAACCATATAATAACATTTTAGAAGTTATTGTGTTATTATAGAATAAATAGTTGATAAGTAGCTTTCGACAAATAAATGTATATTTCAGAAATTTCTTCCAAATAATTTGTACATTGAATATTTCAATTAAAAACTAAAGCAAATGACAAATGATTCCATTATCAAAATATGTCTCTTAAAACAAAAGGGTATAATTAAAAAGTAATAAAAAATTACTTTTTTTAAAATTAATATTTACATGTAATTTTAAAAAGAAACACGAGGTTATTAAAAGCATCTTATTAAAAATTTAAAAGTAATTATTAGCAAATAATAATAAACTTGCTTTCTATTATTCCATTTTTTATGAGTGCAAAACTTTTTATCAGCATGATGTAAAATTTATTAAACTTGTCATTAGTTTATGTGTTAAAGAATTTATTTATTTATTATTATTATTTTTTACCCAGCTTTTTTGTCCTGGCTGTAATTCAAAAATTGGACATTTCTGTTGGAAAGGTAAGTTATTATGAAGCTTAGCTGCTAACATTCTTTTTAATGTCTTGAATATATAGCATATATATATATATGTGCATTCAAAATTTTTAATGTTTAAATTTATCTTAAATGATCATAATTGGAAATTTTAATCTGATTTACTTAACCAATATATTTATAAAATTATTAGCTTGTTAATTTTTGATGTAAAATTTCTAATATGTAAACTATTTTTAAGTTTGGTATACACTATAATTTCTAAAGCAATATTTTTTCCTTTAAAAAAAAAAATGCACTTATTTCCTGGGAGAAGAGGGACCAAATAACCTCTTGAAAAAAAAATTTCGCTTTTATAAATTATGTTGTAATTGATTGTTTGAGAAAAGATCTGAATAATAAGTTACTCGGAAATTTCTAGAGTCATGCATAAGAAATCTATTACTAATTGATTCTGGTAAGAAAATTTTTTGTTATATTTACCAAATTAAAACTAAAAAGCTTCTTAACAATCAGAAATTATGAATATAAGAGTGATGTCAAAATGCTTTCCTGTACATTATCTTACCATACAGGTGTTCAAATATAAACAAGGATATCATTCACCCAAAAGATTTAATAAGATAAATAAAACATGTTGCTAAGCATATCAGGCTTGTATCCTGTACCATAAGAAGTTACTAGTGTATAAAATTAAGCAATTCACATTCTAATCATGTTATACATTATAGCTGTGTTTAAATTGGGCAATAGTTAAATTTTCTAATCATAGACAGTGATATTTAAATGGCCTATAATTATCCAAATTAAACATCTCTTTAACATAAAATAGTGTCTAAAACTGGAATATTGTCTCTTTTAGGACAGCTATGTCAGTGTGGTGCCACAATATCTCCCAGTTTCAAAGTCATTGAAAGCAAACTGGATAAAGAATCTCATTGTGTTACAAATGTACATCCTTTAACCCTTCAACATGTAACTTAAAGACTGTTTTTAATTTAAAATATTTATGCTGTGTCTGTGTATCAATAAAGTTTTTAATTTTGTTTTATAAAAACTGTTGAATGATTTAAAACAAGATATTTTTAAAATAAGATTTCAAATTTTTTATTATATGTATATATAAAAGATGATAGGTGATTTGATAATAATCAATGAAATACTTGAAAAATGATTCATATTTAAAATTGAAATATACACAAAAATTATAATATTTGATTTAAATATAATTTATGCTTTTTTTTTCACATAAAAAAAAAAATTATCTAATATAGATTAATACTTTTATTCATTACTTTTAATTTTGAATATAGGTATTTTATATTTCAAATATATATAGATTCCAATCCAAAAACAAAAACTATAAAAGTATGATAATTAGAAATTCAAAACACAACATTTTAAATCAAGATAAAAATAAATTTGCTTCAAAAAAGATGATTCTTCTAAAAACAAAATACAAAGACACTAATTCTAACTGAAGATAAAATGGATACAATCAAAACATATTAACAAAAATAAACAATATTTGGTCATTAAATAGAAAAAGCAAAACATAGCATGACCATTAATATTTAATTACAAAAAGGAATGCATTATATTCCTAATTTTGTATTTAAAAAAGAAACATTTATCATTAAGCAAACTAATGAGAATTGAGAATAGTTTTTCATTGACTATAAAGTCAAGCTTACAAATAATTTTATATATTTTGATTCTTGCTATTCAAAATAGCTTTATAGAAATCTTATCGCTTAAACAATCACAGACACTATATAAAATTACTACTGAACAACTACTTTGTACTCAGTTTTAAATACAGGCAAGTGGTAGATTTCATAGAATATTTACCTTCACTAATATTTTAATTATATATTATAGTTTCAAATTCAAAAAAAAAAAAAAAAAAAAAATATTTCTTTAAACATTAATAAAATATCAATTACCTGTTATACAAAAATACAGCTACAACATATTTTTGACAACTAAAAAATATAAAGTGTAACAAAATATTTTATGAATTAATAAATTATAATTTTAGCTCTGTAGATTTTTTCCCTCCTTATTAAGACAACCTTAAGCATATATTTCAGCAAAATTTCTTAGTGTTAAAAATCAATATAAAAATTCTTCTGGTAAAATTTCATTTTATAAATATTGGATTTTTTTATATTATTAGTTTGAGTCTGGTTTTTTTCCCTCCTATATTGCTAACATTTTTACATATTACAATTTCAAACCACAAAACATGTAAAATTAAATCTGAATCTTTTATAACAGGGACGGCCAACTTGTTTGTATTAGACATCAACCCTCATGAATAAATAGCATATTAGATTTGCGATATTTTATAAATTCATGTTCATAGTTAGAACAAAGAAAAGCACAAATTTAATATAAAATACATAGATATGTATTTTTATAATCAAATTCAAAATGCTTATTATTAATTAAAGCATTAGTTTCATGAGTATTGCCAAGTAAAGATATCGGAGCATTCATACTGACAAGAAAGGAAAGATATTCCAATAGATTGCCATGTTTTTAAATACTTCACATTTATTTAAACATTAAATTAACAACTTGTAAAAAGTTTTATAGATTATAACAAATAATTAAATCTTTATGACTTGTATACATTACTTTGTTTGTTGGCCACCACTATTTTACAACTCCCAAATAAATTTAAACAAAAATTTTCAACAATTATTAAGTTATTTATAAACATTCATAAGAAGATTTAATAAGTGAAGCTAAACAGTTAATGATATAACTAATGTTTTCTTTTAACAAATGCACAAGACATATTTTAAAAAAACAACAAATAATTTTAAAGGTAAATATATGGAGTGTTTTTAACAAAATAATAAAAACAGTTTCCATAAACCTAGTATGTCTTGTGAATTATCTACCATTTAATTCCTTTAAGGTTCCAGGACTTGTTTATAATTCCACACATATAAATTTTAAAATGACTGATGAAACTTAACTAATATTTAAATAATAAAGCCTAATTATAAACAATGAAATACTTTTTTTTTGTTAGTGACAGAGAAAAGTCTGACTGTAGAAAACTATTTTTTTTTTTTTAAGAAGTCATGGATACCTAAAGAGTAAAAAACAACAGATTAGGTAAATAGTAGAGAACATTCACACATTTCAATGGATGGTCATGCTACAAAGTTCATCTTAATACTCAATAGTAAATATATCATAAAGCAAAGCAACTTTTTAAAAAGCAGTCAATGAACACTTTGGAGGAATAAATGCTATAAAAATGGATTTGATAACTAGTAGGAATTCCAGCTCAAGAAGAATTCAGGCAATCCCACTCCACTAAATACTGCACTTTACCATCTGGACCAGTTCTTTTAGCGAGCACTGAAAATTTTTCACCATTTGCTAGCCTTTCTGCCATTCCAAAGTAATTACTGACTGAGGAACTTAAATCAGAACTTGATGGTGGGCTCACGACAGTAGAGTGTGACTTATCTGATGTCATAGTATAGTCTTGTTTTGAATCGTTTAAAAGGTGGTTGATAACCGATTCTGATGCTTTGTTACTGGTATATTTTCTGGATGGGCGGACTCTTAATTTGAGGCTCTCTTTATTCCTAAAAGTGTCGTCTTTAGATTCTGTCCAGGCTGGTGAAGGTGCTGTCGTAATAGGTTCTGCACTGCTCTGTTTATAGTTGCTTAGAAAAGGATTATTCAATCCCTCAAAATTTGTAGGATGAGGAATAATGGAGTTGAGTGTGTCATGAGAAGACGATGTGTCATCACTTTCAGATATATCGATGAAATTGGCAGCGCATCGAGCTTTTTTGAGCCTTAATCTGTTGGCTTTAGAACATTTTGCTAATCGATGTGGCAGTTTCCGCTTTTCCTACAAAATACACCAATTAATTACAAATATGACTTTGTATAAGTTAATTTATTGATTCATAATTACAAAATAATTTTTTAAAATAAATATAGAATATTAACACAAATAATTTTAATATATAATATTTCTAAATGATAACTATAATAAAATATGGTTAAGTAATAATTTTTTTTAACCCCCTTTATAACATGCCCTCTTCAGTCTTTTTTTCCTGCATATTCAAGTAATTTGATGTTTTAAATAAAAACAAGAATTTAATAATTTTTTTTTTTTTTCAACCTTATTGATAAAATAATATTACATAAATGTCATACATATTGATTTTAACAGGAGAGTAAAAAAAATTACAGATAAATATACTTAACTAGAAAAATTATTATAATCATATAAGTATTTCATATAAATAATATTATAAAGGAAATACTTAAAAAGTGCATAACATTAACAAGCAAAATACATCTTCTGTAAATTTGCAAAAGATAACATTTTGTTTTATTAATAACTGAATTAATATTAAAGCTTCAAGCCAAAACACATTTCTTTTTGATTTTTAAAAATCTGCCTTAGCAAGATAAAGGCAAGACTTAAAAATAATAATAATAATTTTCCAAATAGTACATACCTTCTTTTAGGAAGATGTAAAGCTCGCTTAGGTTTGTCCTCTTGATTTGATGATTGTAAAGATTTATCAGCTTTTAAAGCTGATTTAGTAGAATGTTCACTACAGATAGTCTCACTATCACGAGTTGATAACTTACGAGATCTTTTCCCTGGCGTGGATGTACTTTTTAATTCTTTGAAACTGAAATATGTGATTTAAATTTTTCTATTCAGTCAATCAATTAGCCAGATTCAAAATATACAGCACAATGTTTAATATACAAAGCCATACATACTTCTACAACATTTACTTATTACATTGCCACGTTTTTATTATTACGTTGTTTTTGAGTGTGTGTGATAAACATAACAGTTCAATTTAATATTTTATTAAATTACACAAATTTAATGGCATTTTATAATTTAAAATCAAAAAAGTAAATCAAGGGCATTGCCTTTGTTTTTAATTTAAAATAATTTTTTTATTACAAAATTAACAAAATAAAACTTCCATGAAAACATTCTACATAAAAACTTTCTTTTTTTACATTAAATATTTTTAAATTATTATCAGAAGTACATAATGATAGCTTTTGATATATAAAGAAAATGCAATCTTGTATATATTTCCTCCATAATTGGAAATATTACATAAAATTTATTTTTATGATTTCAATACTTCTAATTTTAAAAATATTTATTTCAATTACGAAATTCTGTATGCAAATCTTATTTAGTATTAAATATTAAAAAAAAAAAATCGAAGGTTATATATCAAATTTAAAAATATGCATATCGAATTTAAATACACATGAGGTAAAAACAAGCATTATTCTTTTGGTCGAAAGTCATTTGTTTAGGAACAAGATTAGGGTTCTTCAGATTCATCTTGATTTTTTTTACAGTATTATAATATTATAAATGAAGGCATTTGAAATTAAAAATTTAAATTCACTTATCCAACTGGCTATTTTATGAAGCATATTATAAGAGTATTAATTGAAATAAACATTTTAAATTTGATTTTAAGCATATATTCTTATGTCATTCTTTTTAATGTATTATAGTAAAAGTAAATTTTATTTAAGACTACATTTGTTTTCAACCAATCTTGTTTAAAAATACTGTCACATTTTTTTTAATTGTTAAATACCTATTTTATAGTATCAACAAATTATTTCAAACAAAATTTCTATAAAAGCAAAAATTAAATTCATTATTCAAATAAAAATTATCACTACCACAAAGCCAAACATTTGTTTACATAACTATTACTGTTTAAATTATCAAATAGAAATTGTAAGTAAATGTACATTAAGGAAAAAAAAAACTTTTGCTGCAATATTTAAAAATGTCAATGTTGTCAATTTAAATAATTGTTTTATAAATATAAAACAAACAAGTAAAATTAATTAAGTATAAAAACATTTTGTTAATTAAAATAATAATGACTTTTTTTTTTTAGCTTAGAATGAATTGAAAACAAAAACAAATTTAACTACTAAAAAAGCAGATATGATACTAAATTTAAAAAATATCTTCACAGATAAAAAGTTGAATCTTTGTGAACTATCACCGAATTCAAAGTTTTAATAACCTGTTACTATGTACAGAAATACCTCCAAAAATATTTTTCACTGATGGGGAAAAAAAAAAACTAACAGCATTAAAATATTAATAATATATGATTAATAATAGTGGCAAATCTGTTAAGAGTATGCATGCTTTAATAATAATAAATATATATATATATTGCAGGAATTTAAAAAATCAAATATGTATTACAAATATTTAGGAATGCTATAATTTAAAAAAGAACGTCAATTCATTAAAAATATTATAGAGGCTAGAGTTAGGTTTTGTAAAGTGAATGTTTTATTGCACATGCCATATACTCGAGACTAAATACATATTCTATATTATCTTTAAATTTATCCTTACATAGGTGCCATATTTGAAACCTAAATAAATTAATGCATTATTAGAAGAAACCCTGAATTTAAGGGTGAAAAAAAATGAAGTGGTTTAGAAGAGAAAAACTTTTATGGTAAGAATGAAAACAAATTTGAAAAATTTACTAGCAAAAATAACAATATATCTTTAAAGATTTAAATATTAAAAAATTCTGACCTTTTGTGGCTTTTTAAAATATTTTAAGAAGAAATTTTTCATTGAATTTTTAAAACTAGAAAAAAATTTAATCCAGTAGTAAAATTTTAAAAATTGGGAAAAATGTGTATCTCAATAACAATTGCATTTACCTATTTGACTTAATTACTGGCTTTGATTTTCGGCTTGAAGCTTTAAATGAATCTAATACATCATTGGTAATAACTCCTGATTCAGGTAGAGAAATAACTGGCACTGCAGGAGGCACACGAGATAAACCCCCACACAGCAGTTTTTCCTCTTCATTTCTTTACCTGATGTAAATCTAAGAAGAAAAAAACAAATGTACAAAAAGTTTCACTCAATTATTTTAAAATTAAATACATTTAATTACATAAATACTTACCTGCTTTTACTATTTTGAAGATTTTCCAACATTTTCTTTTTTTTCTCCTCAGTAGGCATCCGTGATAATGCCTAGTAGAGCCAAAACACATCATTAGATAGAAGGCAATACATATATCATTTACATTTAACATGCTCCTTCCTACTATTAAATGTAAAATTTTTAAAAAATGTAAGTGTTAAAAAGTAATCTTATAATTTTTACTTAATAAAATATTTTAATCAATTTGTATTTACTTGAGGTTGCTAAGGTTAACTAATTCATACTTTTTAAATTTATAAGCAATTAGATAAATAATTTGAATTACAATAAAAAATAATAATCATTTGAAACAAAATTCGTTTTAAAAACATACCTTCAGTTTATTATTTTTTTAAATGTTCAGTTGAAATAAATTAATTAAATTAAATGTGCAATTAAATTTAAATGTTTTAAAATAGTGATAATTATTCATAAATGTTTTTTTAAAAAATGAGATTGCTAAGTTACAGTAACTGATAAATTATTCAAACATTACTCAATATATGCTAAAGGGCATTTGATGAAAATAAAAAAATTTTAAAATTTTTTTAATATAAATCTGCCCACCAAATAATATATAAAAAATATTTAAAAAGTCTATCATAAATCTTAATTTTATGCATTTGTGATATTTCAATTGAAAAAAATGCATTTAACTATACAGTTTATTTTTCTTTGCAAGGGAAAGTGCATTCTAATTGCAACATCGTTAGTATAATAGTTTCTTGGTATAGCAATATCATAAGAATGAAAATAATTCACGAAGCAACACGTTATTTAAAAAAAAATTTTAAACTGATGAAAAATAAGATAAATTCGCAATTGAAGAAGAATATTGAAGCAATATGTAAAATTATTACAATATCATAAAAATTTCAAATAGTTATATTTTTAAATTATTAATTATCCTTTCTGTTGATTAAACTTAACAAATATCTTTTTATAATTCTTGGAATTGTGATGCAAATTTTAGAAGTTGAGAGGTAGTACTGAGAATATAAATAGTACTGACCAATTATCACTCTTTAATTTTGCATACCTGTAAATTATACTGATTCTACTGATACTTATTTTGAATCAGTAAATCTTCTTAACATTAACTTTTACAATTCTTTTAAAATAATTATTTTTTTATAGAATAAAATCTACTTCTGTTCCATTGGGGAAAAAATTATTTAATTTAAAATTCGGATAATTACAATAAGAATTATTTAATCTTAATATGCACTATATATAAATGCAAATGTAGTATACATTGTTATGAAATATAATGATGTATATACTTGTAATATATTTACATAAAAGGAGGAGGGAAGTCCTTCTAATACATTTTTTTAAGTAAGAGATCTTCAACAATATATGTATTACAATATTTGAACATAGAAAAGTTACTCGGGAAGCAGGCAAATGAGAAACAGAGGTTGAAAAGCAATGAATTTTAAAAAGAAATCTTATTAAATAAGAATTTATTAATAATATGTAAAAAAAAAACTTGTACAAATGCATTTTGTAAAATTAATATAATTCTTGTACTGGCAAAATTTCAAATTGTTCTTTTTTCTTTCCCAATTATTGGACCTCCTTTCTATTGATTATCATAATTATATCTTTTAAAAGAATAAAATTACTTAATTTTTCATCCATTATTACAAAAGATTAAAAATACATAAAAATGAAATAAATTTTCTTTTAATATTACATTTAAATTACATAACATTTAACAACACCTGCACAAATTAGAATAAATCAAATAATGAACCCTAATTATTAAAATTAAGCACTGTAAAGATGGAAATTATTTTTCAATAATGTTAATGAACACAATTTAATAAATGCTTACCTCTCCTTTGATCTGAAATTGTGACCAGTTGTCCTTCAGAAAAGACATGATGGTAGTATCGAATTCAAAGAATTTTTTCCCATGAGTTACAGTTAAATTAAAAAGGACTAGATGAGCAATATCAGGCCTTAAATAAACAATGCGTTCTTTTAAAAACATAATTTTAAACTAATTTATGATATACTTACATTTAATAACAAGAAAAAAATTTAACATTAACTCTATTATTAACATCCTATTGGAGAAATAATTTTTACTAAAGACTAAAATTTCTTAGTTTTGTCCTAATTTGAAATCTGTAATTTAAAACAACTCAGATATTATGAATTCTTAAGTTAAAAACATTCAATATTGTACACTTAAAAATTGAATTCTAAGATCATTCTGAAAGCTTCTTTATTTATTTATTATTTTTTTAGTTTACAAATTGAATCCTAGCAAAAGTTTAATGAGAAACAAAACTCAACATACCATCTCAAGGGCAAACGTCGAAGGAACTCTGGTCCTTTATTGCACACAGTACAAACAAAAATATAAAATCTATCACCATACAAAAGAGGTTCATCTAAACATTGAAGACAAGCTGAAAAAATTAAATATTTATTAAGGAACTTATATAATACTGAATACAATAATTTATATAATAATATTAACCCCTTTTTTTTTTTTTATAAGATTATCAAAGCACCTTAAGTAAAACACATGTTGAAAAATACTGATATGGAAATTATTATTACTTTACTTGAAAAAGTAAAATAAAAACAAAAATATTTTAAAAGGTACACTATAAATAAAAATAAATAATTGTTTTTGAATTAGGAAAACTTCAATTATAATTTTATTTAACATTAAATTTTTTTAAAAAAAATTACCTTCATGGAACCATTGCTTGCATCTTGTACACTGCAGCATTTTTGAATACCATCTACAAACATTAATATTATTTTATATAACAGATTCAAATAAAAATATTTTATGCAAATATTTTTGTACCATAAAAAATTTGATACAATCTTTTTATATGAAGATAATAAAAAAAAAAAAACAGCATAAATATCTAAATGAGTTTAACTTGACAGCTAGTGGAAAGAATATTTGAATTTTTTGTATAAAAAGGATTTTATCAAACTCTAATCGGAAGATAAAACTGTTACAAGCATAAATAAAAATAATGGTTAAACCATTGCATTGAGTTATTTCACTGTTCTTATTTTAGCAATATGAGAAACCAGACAATGATTTTAATGGTATAACTATAAAAAGCATTTTTGTTCCATTTTTTTTTATTTGTTATCATTTTACTTTGTACTCTATTTAAATCAAATTAGATTTTTATTTACAAGACATACTTAATAAGTCAGCAAGAAGATTTTGTTAAAACTGTTACTATTAAATATGTCAGAAAAGTAGTTATAGCTTACAAAAATTAAAATTATTAAACTTAGTTAACAAAGAGCAAATGCTTACTCTCCAGGACCACCACAGTAACAATAAGTTTGTTGCAAATTTGATCGATGTGAAGAATCCCATGTTAAAGCATCAAGCTAAATTATGAAAATAACATAAAAATTCCATATTGATCCAAATAATACATGCACATGATAAATACTAGCATTGTATCAAAACCATCATTTAACTTACATTATATGGCAAAGTTTCCTTCATCAACAGCATTGCTTGAGCTGCAAAATAAAGATCAAATTAAACAGACAATAAAATTATAATTATACATAAATACTAAAAAAATTATACAGATATAATTAAAATTTCCTCCTATAATTCATAGCATATAGTCATAATTTTTTATGTGAGATACTAAATGAGAGATCTAATAAAATCCAAACATGATTCATGTCTATTCAACAATATATGTATTACATATCAATAAAGATGCTTTTAAATCCCTGACTGGAAAAAAATTAAAAATTTATGCTAATTTTTGATGCTACAATAATAAATTATATCATAAAATTAGATAGTGGAAACCAGAAGACATATGCAGATAAAATTAATTAACTATCAATTTGAATGAACAAATGAAGAAAATTGAAAAACTAAATGCTTTAAACTAATTGATTCTAAATGAAGCACCAATTTTATAGTTCTCATATTTATTAGAAAAATAAAAACATTGATCATAATTAACCTTTGCATACTTTATTTGATCATTTTAATCTTATTTGTAAGTTCATGCCACAATGACATTTGCCTACATCAACATGTGTTGCATTTTCCTTTCATTAAATTTCTTGCTTTAAGAAATTTTTCTTTTAATATTATCTTGAGCAAAAATCAGTTTTACGTGACATTTTTTTTAACAATATGGATGCATTTTTTAAAATTAATTTTGAAAAAAAAAAAAATAAATAAAAAGATCGCAGATTATATGTGGCAGTTTATAACTAAATTATGTGAATTATAGGCAGGATATTATGATAATGCAAAATAACTCATTTATATCTAGATTATATTCAACTTTTGGGGATAAAGTGGATGGGAGACCAATTTTAACAATGCATCTTACACTTTGTTTTATGCAAATACAAATATTGGAAAATTTACTTCCCCCCCATTTTTAGTCATAATCCTAAAAGTAATATTAAAAATATAAAGATTTCACATATGTTAAAATTACTTATAAATGGCATTGTTATATTTAACGAGGAATAAAATATAGAAAAGTAATAAAATTATAGACTCAAGTTTTTAACATTGATTTTTTGCAAGCTCTTTTAAAAATTAAAAATTACTTAATGGACAGGTAGAGCGAGAAAAATTCAGCTCTTAATAGGATTTAAAACTATTGAATAAGATATTCTCAAATAATGGATTCTAAAAGCTGCATGAACACAAATATCATTTAAAAAAAAAAAAAAAAATATTTAAAACATATTTACCATTTGAGCCTTTCTTTGAAGCTCCCCCTTTCTGAAATACAAAGGGAAAAACTATTAAAACAGGTGTAGAATTAAAATTTCATGACTTTTTGCAAAAAAGAAAATAATGAAAGTACCTGTAAAAAAATTTTTTAAATAACAATATATATAAAAAAAAAGTATTTAAAAATCTTAGCAATTAAAAAAAGTTTAAAGTATTCTATGCATAATATAGAATATATTTATTACAAATAAAATTTCAAAAATTCCTAAACATTTAATAAAAAAATTTTTGAGATTTTTCTTACTTTAGCAGTAGAAGCAAAAACACATTTTCTACAGCTCCAAGGTATTTCTGGATTAAGATCAGCTGTAGCAATTTTGGGGATGTGACAAAGTTGATGGTAACCTATTTAGATATTTTGATAATCAAAATATTATTTAATAAGCTTTATAAAGTAACTATTTAATACATTATGTATAATGGTCTATACTAATTATTATACAATTATTTATATATATATAAATAAATATTTGATAAAAGATAAAATAGTTTGAGTTATCTAATCAATATTATGGTTATTAATATTGATTAGAGAAACTTTTTTTTTTTTTTTTTGCAAATCTTATTGATGTTACTTTATATTAAAAAAAAAAATTAATAATTGTATATCAAATACCACAAATCTAATAAGCAAAATGTAATAATTTAAAACTAACAGTTAAATTTCAAATTTAATTCTTTCTTTGCTCTCAACTCCAAATAAAGTTATTTCACAGCATATTTTGCATATCTTGTTTCATGAAATGTATATATTGTTGTTTTTACACTTAAAAAAAAAATAAATCAAGCTAACTTCACAAAATGAAATCAGGCTTTCACCGTAAATGCATAAAAATACCAATATAAATTTTTCAGGATTGATTAATTGCAATTGATTTCTAGCAAATTACTTTTATTTTATAAGTGCATCCGACAAAATTTACACAATAGCAATTTAAGCATTTTACCATAAGTAATGCAAATGGGGCCATTTTATATTCGTCACAAATGGCATACCAATAATAGAAAAATACTAAGAAAAAAAAAACTATAAATTAAAAAAAAAAAAAAAAAAAAGGAAAGGAAAGAAAAGAAAACTCAGTAACATATAAGTAAATATTTACACATTGTAAGTCTTACAAGAAGTAAAATATGGCAATACAATAATAGTCAGCAAGCAATACAACAGCAAACCAATAAAATGATCATGTATAGACTTTCTTAAGAACTCTAAGATTGTTTTGTTTGGACTATACAAAATCTTTAATTAAGATGAGATATTTGCTTTTCAGAAAAAAGAATTATTAAAAATAAATAGCTAAAATATGGCTGACTTACCCACTGAACATTTATCACAAATGACTATTTCATCAGGAGGTTGAGAATAATTACTATCACAAACAGTACAAGCAAACTCATTTTCAGGTGTAGGACCTAATAAAAAGAAAGGGGAAAAAATGATTACATTTTTTTAAAAAATTATTCAGCAATATAAATCTTATTATATTTTTTATGTCTGCCATTAGTGTGGGGAAAGTAATAACATAAGTGGTGAAAATATATCATTACTTTCCATTGGAAATGACCACCAACATTACCACAAAATTTATGTATACAATTGTAACTGCAATTTATATTAATGTCAAGTAATGTATTAACATTTTTTTTTTTTTTTTAAATGAGGAAGTGTTCATTAAAATAAGGGTAATATAAAGTATTTAATGCTACAAATATATGTGCTGAAATTATTTATTACAGATCACATTTACTGTAGGAATAAAAATATAAAATTTTTACATATATAATGCTGAAGATCAATTTGAAATGAAAACATAAGCATTTTAAATGCAAAAAAACCTGTAGGAATTTTAACCAAAATACTTATACATATACTAAATTCAGCAATTAAATTTGATCCGACTTTCAGTCAACAGACTATTAATTGTTTATCAAAAAGGAAAAATATAATAATGGCATCTTATTTGTGCACATTAATGAATAAGTTTGATTGCTACTTTCTTATTTTTATAAAATTAAATAAATTTTACTACTTAAATTACTTTTGTCTTTTCCTACTAATTAAACTACTTTTGAAAAGCGATATTATATAATTTAAAAAAATAATAAAAACAAAAATCTTATACAATAACCTTAGAAGTATTAGTTTCTAGTCAATAGTTAAATGTTAATTTTTTTGTTATTTTCTTTACTAACAATGGAGAATCTGTAGTAGATGCATCCGATTATTTCAAAATATTTGAGGAGATTAATGTTTTCCTTAAAAATCTATTATGAATAAAATATATTCAATATTTTTGTATATTTCTTAAAAGTAATGTTATAAAAGATATTTGACTTAAAATGTTATATCTTTAACATTAATCTACTTATTTATAAAGAAATAAATTTACAAACAGTTTTCAGGAAAAAAAATATTTTTAGTATTAATTCTATTAAATAACTTACTTTAATACGATACATATTGTTCATTAAAACTTGCCAAATACAGTATATAAATATATATAACATGCTTTTATAATAAATGCTATACTTTATTGTCCCCTTTTGTAAATAAAGGATAAAAGAATAAAGAAAAATTTAAGTACCATTTAAATCCATAAACATATTATTCAGTAAAAAAAAAATATCAATAGTAGCAAACAAAATCATATACAAATATTTTATATAAATATAGTTTAAAATTATAGGTATATAAATCTGCTTTGGAATTTAGTGAAACAAAATACACCAATAATTTCAGATTAAATAAATAGATTTATTATAATTTGTAATTAAAATTTTATTTTAAAAATCTACAAGTTATTAACATTAATCACTTTTCTTTACCTTTATATATGTCTTTATACAATGCCCAAAATTGAGAACCATCTTCAAACTTTACAGCACATCTGCTATATTCATCTTCAACCTATCATACAAATTTAAAATATTTCAAAACTTTTATTTAATATAAACATAAAAGTAATTTAATGATAATAATTTAATATTCACAGGTGCCATCTATAAACTACGAAAAATTGTAATGCAAGTAATAAAGTTAATTCTTAATTAATAGAAGTAAAGGTAAATGGAAAAAAAATTTCAGAATGAAATCAATTTTAAAAGAGCATTAACAGTTTTCAATTAAGCTTTGCTGTTCACATATTTTCAAAACATCAGAATGCTAAACTGTTGCAAAAGGCCTTTTTTAATAATAATAACACCAATTTCCCTTTCTTCTAAATTAAAGGATACATAAAAAATGAACAGGCAGGAAATAAAATTATGAATTCAGAAAGTTACCATTAAAAAAAAAAAAATCATGTTATTGGTTATATTATCATTTGGTTTGAATATAAAATGTAATAATAAAACTCTAAAAAATTTTAAATAATTTATTTGTTTAATTTTACAGGTTTCTATGATAACTTTCATTTAATATTATTTTTTATTATCATTTAAATTTTAGGAATTAAACAATTTAAAATAACTTGACACATTAATTTCTCATTTGTTACCAAAAATTGAATACATAAAATCTATTTTGGTATCAACTGCTTTTGTTGAAAAATGACTTATCCATCAGTTTATGATGGATAAGTCATTCATAAATAACTATTAATTTATAAAGGATTTTTATTTTGAAATTTTCCCTGGTTGATAGCGAAACTTCTGCATCCTCCCAATTTAATATTATCCTTTATATGTATGAGTAATGGTTTGTAGATTTTTCAAACCAGAATGGCAAGTAAACTTGTTAATGAGCAAGAGCTAATTTCCAAGTTTCTGTTTATAGATAAAAACAATAAAAAAGGTATAAAATATGTTCTTTTAAATAAGACAAAAGTGATTTGAGTTATAAAAATAATTAATAATTAAGATTTTAATAATAAAAATTATTTTTAATCATCGTAATTCCTTCTTCCAAATCCAATGTCTTTATACTTATTTCCAATGCGTCATTTAATCCTTTCAATTTCTTTTTTTTTTAAGAATAAGTATTAGTTTTTATGCTATTTTTCTTCATCAATGACAAATAAACATATGGGTGAAAGCTGGTAGTATGGTGGTGAAAGCATAAATGGCTTTTAATAGTAATATTTTGTTTCATTATACACATGGTTAAAAATTTATGAGTGAAAGACAGGTGATTTCCAAACTCTACACAAAACCATTGACAGTAAATATTAATTATAAAAAAAGGAAACAGATAAATATTCAATTTTCCTTATTTTTTTCTTTGTTAAGAAAAAAATAAGGAAAATTGAATATTTATTAATTGATTATATATGCACATATACATCATATAAAATTTGTAGAAAATAACATTTCTTGCCAAAAATTAATAGTTATTTATAAAGAAAATGTATCAACAATATAGTTGAATATTAAGATACCATTCTATTATGAATGTATGTTTCGACATGTTTTTTTAAAAAAAAAAAAATTTAATGATAATAAATGAATTAGAAATACCTGAATAATAGTTGCAAGATAAAGCAAACCATCTGTCCACCGAACTAAAACATCGGTAGATTCCTTAAACTTTTCTTTGGTGGGGGTTTCATAAATAGAAGATTTTTCAGTGTAAACAGAAAAGTCATGTGGACCTTTCCTGGCATAACACCAATAATCTTCTTGGGTTTCTTTTAAAAGGCACAGGCTTTCAGGCCTGAAGTCTTTTAAAGGATTATTCATGCTGACACCTTCATGAAGAATCAATTTTAAATTATTTCCTTCAATTTTCAAAATTCATGTTCTGAAAAATATAGATAATAATCAATTAATAATTCTTATTAAAAGCATTTTTGAAATTTTTGCTAATAAATAAAATGCTCATTTACTAGTTTAGCAATAATAATTATAATAAAATTTAGCTTTCTTAACCTTATTGCATAAATACTTAAACATATGCACATAAAACTAAATTTAACAAAAAAATTAAATCTTCTATTTACTTTGAGTAAAAGAATAGCTGAACATGTTAAAAAATTTGTTATATTATTAGAATTATTTTTTTAAATGATGAAACAGCATACTAAAATGATCCAAGAAATAAATAAAAAAAATATATAAAAATAAATATGTGAATTAATTAAAAATTCAATTCAAGACTGAATTATCATTAAATATAAACTTATTATTCCTTACACCGTTCAAATAAAAGGGTTAAGTATCATATTTAATTTTTCCAAAATATTTTAAAAGATCAAAAAGATGTGAAAAACCTCACAAAATACAATTTATAATCATTTATATTATTGAAAATTTTTATAGCAGTATAATATAAAACCATAACTATTTTAAAAATCAGGTATTATAATATGAATATGTCAGGGAAAAAATCTTAGAACTGGACATATTAAGATACTAATTTTTATATTTACCATATACAAAGAAAATGGTACAACAAATATCATAATTTTTATTAAACTATAAAAAGATTTTTAGCTATTTTTATTCCTTCAATGCTATAACAAAAAATAAATTTTAGTATATTTCAAGCAATATACTTTTAATCATTATTATAAAAATCATAATATTACTTTGATTTGCATTTTTTACTTATACATTTAACAAAAACCTATAAATTATGATGAAGTATTTTTAATTTTAATGAGCATTAACACCAACAAAAAAATTAAGGCTGGATATGGCTGGCCTTATAAATTAAAAATCACAGACAAATTGTCATGAATAAATCATAATACAAATATATACTTTGAATAACATATTTTCAAGGTAAAAAAATCCATGCAATATTTTGAATTTATCTTTAAAATTAATGTTTATGTTTCTTCAACAGTTTATTGATTTCTGTTAATGTGTAATGAAA
Organism: Caerostris extrusa; assembly: GCA_021605095.1. Classification (NCBI taxonomy): domain Eukaryota; kingdom Metazoa; phylum Arthropoda; class Arachnida; order Araneae; family Araneidae; genus Caerostris; species Caerostris extrusa. The sequence goes on along the minus strand of BPLR01007989.1, from coordinate 8,986 downwards.
TTTTTAATTTAAAATGCATTATAATAAAAATTTAATTATTGGATTTTTCATAATTCAAACAAATTCTACCACGTACAATTTAAATTACTAATACTCCATGAAAAGCTAATAAACATTATAGATAAATGCAGTTATATCTACAGTATTTAAATTAAATTTATATAATATTACACTAAAGGGTGTTAACTTGAAAATAAATTATGATTAGGTTGATTTAAATTCAATGACTAAACACATATAAATGGAATTTCGAAACTAGAAAACAGTTATGTTTACAGCATGTTGCGAAATCCTTTTGAACAATAGTCAAACATACATTTCGAAATATAATTCAATACAATACTATAATTAATAGTGGACTATAATGCACAAATATGTCAAAATTTGTATTTTCGATCTAACGAATTTCAAAAGCAATAACTGAAAACGTTAATAAACAGGTTGTTTTTGGCGGCGCGAATTAAACGTAACCAAGAGATCTTCGCGCCAGCACTTCCGCTAACTAACAACCAAATTTTAAATAGTTTTAAAAAATAAAATATAAAAATTTTGTCTTAAGAAGCAATCACCTTAAATGTTTGGAAGGAAACCAGCATGGATTCTTCCTTCAATGAAGTTCGAAACTTTAATTAACAACAATATTTTAAGTTACTTCACTGAAAGAGCGGAAAAAACGAAAGATACAAAAAAATGATGCAGTAGCGCCATCTATTAGAAAATCGAAATTTTTAAGTGTTCAAAGATAATGGTTAGCTATTGTAGAGAGTACATATAACAATATAATTCAGTTTGTTGGTAGTTGTTCTTTCGTCAAGTTTTGCTTATTACCAAAATATATTTCTTAACTGTAACATTAATTATAAAGTTAAGGTTGTGTTTGAAAGCATAGTAAATTTGCTTATATTTATTTCGCTAATTTCTTAAAATAATGGAAGTCACTATTAAATTTAGGTTAGTACTTTTTAAATGTTTACTTTGTATATTGTAGTTAAAATAACTTGTGATGAAGAAATTAACTTGTTTTAGGTGATAATTAATAAACTAAGAGACACATTTTATTTAATCCCTGAAATTTCAATTTATACTATATCTAAAATAGTATGATTCTTTATTAGATTAATAATATTTGTGAGACTTTTCATTTAAAAATTAATGTTGACCGTTTATAAGAGGTTAATTAATATTTTGAATCCTTGCTAGATTAAGATTAATTTTCCGATTGACCCATAATATTAAACTTAAATTTCTATTATAAAAACTTATTTCGTCTCAAAATTTGCTTCAATCAAGTATTTTTAATTTTGTCTAATTTACCTTTACTGTATATCTACTTAATCTGATTTCAAACATTTATGTATGAACTTTTATACCTGATATTAACTTTTATTTATTTTTCTCTAATTTTAAATTTTTCTTTGTAGTGGAGGATTGGAACTTCTTTTCAAAAATCAAAAGGAACATTTAGTAGAGCTTCCTGAAAGTAATGAGAAATGTAAGTATTTTTATTGTTATGTCTGTATTTATTTTAAATTCACTGCCTAATTCTGTTGTGTTTATAAATGAATCAATACAATATTAATTGCTTTCTGAGAAAAATTAATTTATCAATAAGTTAACTAAAAATATTTTATGAAAATTTTCATAATATTTTTTATACTATTTGCTGTGTGTAATTTATTTCCAAGTATATCAGGCTATGTAATCAATCAGCTACATTTAGCCGAACAAAAAATTAAGTAAACCTCCTGAAAATATTAAAAATTTTTCTGTTTTTATTCTAGTTAGATAAAGAAATGATGTATAGAATTTGTTTTATTGTTTATCGGTATTTATTCTTCAATTTTTGTATAATTGAATAAAATTAATAATAATTCTCATTAAAGATTAATGAGGACAATATTTTTAATGTAGCACAAGTAAAAACGAATGATAGGAAACTCTAATACATGCATGAAAAGTTTTCACTTTTTGTCTATAATTGAAGAATTAATGTAAAATTAAAAATTTTTTTTTATTAACAAGTAAATAAAATGTTCTTCAATTGTAGGGACAATAAAATCTCTTATAATTTGGATTAGGGAGAATTTATTACAAGAAAGGCCAGAATTATTTATTGAAGGTGAATCTGTGTAAGTTATATTTTTATTTTCATAATTTTTTGTTTCAAACATGTCTTACTAATTAATTTAAATTTTGCCTATTTAATTTTATCATTATTATTACAGTCGTCCAGGAATACTTGTTCTTGTAAATGATTCTGATTGGGAACTTGTGGTTTGTAAAATTTAAAATTTATTATATTTTAGCATAATTGTTATAGATATGTTAATTTTCTCTGTGATTTTATTTATTCTGTTCATTTTCAAATAAATTATTTATATTGAAAGTTAACAAAAGCATTAAGTAAGCAATCTTAACTTTGGTGTGAACAAAATGTTCTTATATATTACTATGTTTATCTTTATTCCTACTACACTATTTAAATGAATGATAAATTATCCCATATGAATAATAAGGTCATAGAATCAAATCTTTAATATATTAATGACTACTACATTCTATTGCTTCCAATTTATAATTTCCCCTTCATGATAGAAATTAAGATATTTATTTTATATAGCCAATCTACAGAAGGCCATTTTTTATATTTTTATTATATTACAGTAAAAGCCTTTCACATGAGTTTTGTGTTTTGCTTTCTTTTAATGAATTGTCTGTTATTTGTTACAATCGATTTGCATTGTGATTATAAAAATTAATTAGTAAATTGTTGTAGTAACATTTATATGCTTTACTAATTTAAGAATTGCTAAAGTGTGTTATTTTTATATTGGTTATAAACTTGTGAAAACAATAGCTATAAAATGTTAACCAGTTAGAGTTTGCAGAAATATTGAAAAAATGGTATGCAATATTTTTATTAAATTTGTCTCATTTAATATTCCCAATTTATAATTTTAATATTTGTTTGACGACAAATTGACTTATCCAACAAAATATATTTTCATTTTTTTTATTATTATTTTTTCATGTTTTAAAACTTGCATGTTATTGTGTGTTTTGTTTTTCACTTTTATGCTATTTTATAATTAAATTTAAAATAAATTTTGTGAAAATAAAAAGGTCCTTTTTTTAAAAAAAAATAAATAAAGGTTACATTGTCATTTTAGGGAGACTTAGGATATGAGGTTCAATCAACAGATACTATTGTCTTTATATCAACACTGCATGGAGGTTAATAAAGGATGTTATTTACTATGTAAACTTTTTAACATCTTTTTATCATTTTATATTTATTAATTTGTATATATTTATTAAATAAATGTTTTTTTTTACAGTTCTTGGTTTTTTCAGATTTTATGAATTTTTAAATTCTATTAATTTTAAGATTCATATTTGCTATTTTTAGTATTTTTTATATGTATTTTAATTGTTGTGAAATGAAAGATACTCATGAATAAAATGTTGCATTTTTAATTTAAAATACACATTTCTATTTACTGCAGTTTTAAAAAAATATTTGGCACATAAACAAAATATTAAAAAAAAACCTATAACATGATTCTTTTTTTTTATATGTATGCATATTCATTTGGTGTTCATTTATTGTTAAAATAAGTGAGTTCAATTTATAAGGGTGATTACATAAAACAAATGTTAAATTATATACCCAGATGGTAATCCACACCCATATAAGCCATTTTTATTGGTGTGTTTATGATGTGTAGAGGAATTAAAAAAGAAAAGTTTGCTTTTGTGTCATATTTAATTCTACATCATCAGCTCTGGTTCACAAAACTTCCATTGCCATGCTAATATCTTCATCAACTATCTACTGCCATCCTCACTCTTCTCTGAGAGCAAAGTTCACTTGCAGGTATAAGCAACCCACAACCAAAACATTAACATCAGGTGCTGTCACCTGCTTACTGGATTAACAGTTAAACAAATCCTACAGATTTGGCCATCTTTGAATATCACTGGCCTCAGGGGCTTTGAAATACACAAAATAACAAAACACTCACACAGTTTGAGTATATGGCCTACATAAAGTAATAATAAAAATAACAGAAAAAATCATTCATATTTGAAAATATTATAAATTAACAATAAATTCCAATAATACCATATTTTAAAATACAAAATGCACACTATACTAGTATCAAATTCAAAAATGCATATGTCACATAGAAAAAAATATTGAGAGTCACAAAAACATTTTATTATGTCAGCAAAGGTTACTATTAGAAATTTGGTTCCTTAATTTAGTTTTTCATGTAAAAGGATCAGGGGATCCTCTCTCTCTTAGAAGGTCTTTGAATGCATCTAGTACAGTTTTAATTTACCTTTCTACTCTGAGATTTTTCGTTTGAATGATTTTGCTCTCTGTACCTGGATCCAAGCTGCTTGAAACCAGTTGATCTATCTTGTCCTTTAGGTTGTCATATAAGGATAAGATGAAGTATACTGCTAACTGATGATATGGCATATGCTCATACTGCTGCATTGGTCTACCATCCCCAGTCTTCACATTATGAGTAGAGTATTTTCAGGACATCGATGAAGAAAACAACGAAACTTCACTTTATCTCCAGATTGTATGTTTCCATTACTTTTAACTTCAGACATGTGAAAGAATAGCTTTTACGATAAAATCCAAAATTACTTTTATTTTGTCAACAATAAACCTTTATTCTTGGTCTGATAGCTTTAATGTTAACAGCCCACCCTATTCCATCTTTGGCAATGTCTGTTTGAAACTGAATTACATCTACCTTCTGGAGAAATTCATGCTTATCATCTAAGCTTCTTATTTCAAATTCATTGCCAAATCTTCAATTTTTCCAACATAAGATACTATGTGAATTTTCTTGGATAATACTCTTGATCTTTTTCAAAATGTTTCAGTCCTTTTCTTAAAGGTTTAAATAACACCATTCAAGACTTCAGGTTGAACGTGTTCTCTTGGCACAGTGTTAGGAGCCAATTTTTGGACAAATTTAGCATTTAACTTATTGCCTTTGTGGATTATACAGAAGTCTTTTTTTTTTTTCCCTGCTTCCAATGAAAATGGTTTGCCATGGAATACATTATAATGGAAAAACACTTCTTTGTCAGGTGCTGTTTCAGTAAATCCAAATATGTTTTTCAGAGCTGTAGCAATGCCTCTATGTGTGAATTTAAAACCATTTTCTACTTAAGCCAACATTTAATATGCGTGGGATATTTGTTATCTTTTGACAAAATTCTCTATATTTCAGTGTTATCTGATTTATATGAAGAGATCATGTCTAAAAGTCTATTTTTTTACCAGTGTGTTACTGGGATAATTCAATTAAACTTCATCCAATTTTAATTCAGATATCTCTCTGCATTAAGCATATTTTTGTTTCATATTTGAAAAATTTCACATTATTGTTGGTGAAATTCAGTGAAATCTGATTTAAAATGCCAGTTTTTATAATTTCCTGGAAGCTTAACTGTAAAATTGGCACCACATGCCATGTCAAAATGAAATTCTTCCTATCTAAAAAAAACTTGCTTGTTCAAAAGATTCTTTAGTTGAAACTTGCGACTTTTCCAATTCCTGATAAAAAAACTATTCATTTATTAACAAAATTCTGCACACATTTTCTCTTGATAGGCTTATGCAACTTCCTTTGTCGATAAGTGCAACTATAGCTCCATTATTTAACTTTATTCCCTTTGTTTTAGGTCTTTCTGTAAACATTGTAAAATGTATTTCAACAACATGATTATTTGCTGTTTCTTGATTTTCGCTTACTCAGTTCAGAAATATTGAACTATTTTTGTTTTGTTCCATTAATTTAGGACAATAGGATCTTAAATGTCTTATCTCTATATTAGTAACATTTTAATGAACTTTGTTTCTCCCTCCGATTATTGGTTTATCCGATATTGGTTCATTAAGAAAGCTATACTATTAAAAAATTAATTAAACTGTTTAAATGATTCAAATAATGGTCAAAATAAGTGTAAGAAAGAGTTAAACACATCTTTTAAAAAAATGAACTTATGGGACCTATGGATAATGTAAAGTAATAATTTCCCATTATGTGCTGATGTGTTGTACCACTGGATAAAAAAAAAATTGTCTACAATGGAGTAACAATTAAAACTTCCAGCAGTCTAAAGTACTAGTTAACTGTGATACTGATCTAGCAAATATCGGGATTACTTTTCTTTAGGGAAAATTAAATTGTTCCATTCAGAATCAAATGGTTCAAATTTTGAAATTTATTTTTGATGAAGTTTTTTTTGTTTTTATATATTTTCTTTTGATTTCCATGATCTTTAATGTATGCTGGTTGCCAAAAATTAAGAAAAAAAAAAATCAGAAAACTTTTAATTACACAGCAAAGAATAAATAAATTTTCATAAAAATTACTTAGCATATATAAAAAGTAATGCTGTTTCGGAATATAAGCAAATTATTTTGAGACCCGATTATTTTGACTCGAACCCGAAACCTGTGGTACTGAGCGCTAGTAAATCGGCCATCAAGCTCCATCGAGAACATTGAAACAAAGAAATATTGCACAAAGAATTAAAATTTAATTTCTAAAAATATATATCGTAATATAAATTAAAATTCGGTATTCTTTTCAGTTTTACCAGCTCATTAATTATTTCGTTTATGTCAATTTTAATAATGAAGCTAAACCATTTAGACGTTCTTGAGCTACTGTGTTTCTCAAATAAGTTATCACCTTTCTTAGGGTTAGAGAAAGATCTTTCATCCTCACACAATGTTACTGGTAGAGAGTGGCAAATATTTTTAATAAGAAATACATATTAGGATATATATTCCTGTTGCATTCACCTAATACGTCAAATTCAGTTTTAATTTATCGTTATATATCTTTTAGCTGTAAATTTCTCATTACTTGAAAAAAATGCATCAAATTGTTAAAATATAGATTTGCCATTAATAAACAGCTCTTTTCAAATTGGCCCAACAATGCTATAAATATCTTTTTTTTCAAAAAACATCTATCAAATAAGTTGGAAGTTAATTCTCGGTTATTTTTTATTTCAAAATGAATTTTTGAGTTACATCACTAACAGCAGTTGTTGTTGTTGGGAGGATGGGTGCAGCTTCTGTTCTGATGGAGCACCTGTAGGTAGAAACCTGACTTCTGCTCCATGACGCTCTTACAGTCATAGGAGACTGGGACCTATGGCTTAAAGTGGATTCCGAACCACTACAAACATCCATGGCATCACCGGGACTCGAACCCAAAACCTGTGGCACCGAGCGCTAGACACTCGGCCATTCAGACCCACTAACAGTAGTAAAAAAAAAAAAAAAAAAAATGTTTAATTGGATTTCGAATCTTTGCATATAGAACAAATTTGAGCAATAATGGCATCAATAAGATTTAATGTTTGTCATCAGATTTTCGTAACAATTTGCACAGAGAAAATGTATACACGCTGCTGTATATATATGTATATATTATATATATAATATCTAATATATACAGCATATATTAGATATATATCTAATATATGCTGTCATCATCATAGTTGGCGCAACAGCCCCATGGCGGGCAATGGCCATTTGCCTACTGGCAGATTTCGAGACGAGATGTTTTCATTTTTACGGGGTAGGCTTATTATATCTACGCCTAATGCTCTACAATCATATTAGACCGGGGCCTACGGTTTAAAGCGGATTCCGAACCACTACAGTCATCCATGGCACCGCCGGGAATCGAACCCGAAACCTCTGGTAAGTCAAATGTCTAACGTAACTCTCAACCCGTCCTTGAAAGGAGGATCTGTCAACCTTGAACTCTTCCCCGTTGGCTATATTTATGTTTCGGGAAGACATGGTGGATCCTTACTCTCATCCAAGTCATTAAAATTGAAAATTTTATTTGTACATATTAATTTTATTTTGTGATACTTTTTTAAGTTTTATTATGATGTAATAAAATAATATCAAAATGCTTTTCTGTATATGTAGTACCTAGATTGTGAATACTTTATTGTTCCGAGAATAGTTTTGTACTCGTTAGGGTTCTTTAAATTGACAACTGTTCTAGGGAGTTGTACTACTGCATTTAACGTTCTTTATTCGTGGTTTTTGAATTGCCTTAATTCAGCGATAGGCTTTGCTGTCAACTGAATTAATAAATACTATCATTTTGAGCGTGGAATATCGATGTCGTGAGGGCCTGAATGGCCGAGTGGCTAGCGCTCGGTACCACAGGTTTCGGGTTCGATTCCCGGCGATGCCATGGATGTTTGTAGTGGTTCGAATCCACTTTAAACCGTAGGCCCCGGTCTAACACGATCGTAGAGCGTTGTGGAGAGTGACATATTAAAAAATAAGGAAAACTAACTCTTCATTTATATAGTAATTAGGGGATTATAGTCCTTGTTGCTTCACATCCCCATATACCACTTCATTCATTCATCGCTGTCGTGTTTGTATAACAGTTAGAAGTGAACACACTCCATATTGAAGCTGATCACTCACTGAATTCAATAACTATATTTTTTTAGTATGTTTTCATTTTGTGTATTTTCAAGACAAAAAAATAAGACGATATTTTTCCTTATGCAAAATTTGCAAAGCACACTGCTTTATTAATGTTTTTTTATTAAATTTCAATAAATAGAATTTTCACAACCACAATTTTTTTAATTGCTCCGCAATTTTTGGAAAACTAGTGTATAATATATTAATTTTTTATGATAACTAAAAACTCTCTTTAAAAATTACATATTAGTTTTAAAATTTGAAATACGTTTAAAGAACCGAAACTTCATTGGTTGGTACGTGAACATCTATGAATCATCCATTGATTACATCAAATCGATTTAGCCCAACCAGCCTTAAATCATGTTTGTGGACTACAGGCAGAAGATTACTGTGAATGTAGTTTAAATGAATAAATATGAATATACATTTCTAGCTGCTTAGATAAAGTTTTATATAAAATAATATTTACTT